>APFE031246827.1:115900-225966 GCA_000404065.3 Pinus taeda | reverse complement strand
CCTTAGAATTTAGCCTCTTCGAGGGGGAAACCTCCTTTACATTACATACATGAACAATTCTTGGATGATTCAAATGACAAAACCTCCTTTCTATATATAGGAGTCTAAGGAGTCACGATATAACCCAGTCGACCTAACAATAATAATATAAAGCCACAAAAATAACAATAGAGGGATTCTATGGGGCACAGTAATAACAATATGGGGATAATAGGGGTACAACAATATTAATAAGGGATACAACTACAATAGTAATGGGGTAATCGCTAGTATTATAGGAACCCAACACAAGTGATATCAGAGCATGTCTTTTTTTAAATGTGAATTGCATGTTTGTATGCTAACAAGAAATAGGCTCTGAAGAGGCGAAGGGAAACTAAAGTTTTTCAATCCTGAAGCATGGCGTGCACATTGAAGGAGAAACATGGCAGAAGAAGAGGCTCGTCATGAAGAGGAGCACAATTTCCGCAAAACCATCTATACAATGGTAGAGAATGTTGGTCAATTGCTTTCAAGGTTGGAGAAAGCAGAAGAGAGAAATCCAGAAGAACAAGGTTCAGTGCATGGAAATGGTGGAGAAGAACCCCCTCCTTCTCCTTCCATGATTGAAAGTTCTTCTTCCTCTCATCGCCATCATCATAGAAATTCAAGGGATGCATCTAAGAAACCTTTCTTTAAATTAGATGTCAAATTTGATCTTCCCATGTTTAATGGTGAAAGTAATGCATAAAAGCTTGATAACTGGATTAGGCAGATTGAAATCTACCGGAGGATTCAACAAATTGATGAGGATGAGGCAAAGATTCAGCTAGCCTCTCTTCAGCAGAGTAGCACCGCTCTCATTTGGTGGGAGAGAAAATTGCGAAGCAGTAAGAGTGTGGGCAATCTTCTTTCCTCATGGCTCAATTTCATTTCTACATTAAAGGAACAATTCTATCCCTTGGGTTACAAACAAAAAGCCTTAATGGATTGGAAATACTTAAGGCAAGGCAGAGGTCAGGATGTTCAAAGCTTTACAGAGGAATTTAGAAAACGGGCACTTAATTTGGGCATTGCACTTGACTCACTTGAATTAGTAACTAAGTATATTGGATCATTACATAGTTACCTTAGACATTCATTATTATTGTTTGAACCAATTACTATTGACTCCACCAGTGTGAAGACAATTCATCTTAAGAATAGGGGCAAAAATGAAAGAGATGATCATTTCAAGAAACCACCTTTCAAACCTCCAAATGGCAAATTCAAAGTGAAAGGAAAAGAAAAGGAGAAGAGGATGACATCAACCAAGAAAGATGAAGGACGTAATATCCCTAACCCAGAATATTCCTCAAACCCCAGCAAAATCTCAAACCAAATATGTGCAAATGATATAATAACCCAGAAGGGATAAAATAATAGTGGAACAACATATAATAATGTAAACCGAGAATTTAAGCAGATACACAAGAAATGCAACGAGAAATGCTAAGCCATTTTATTATACTAAGCAATAAATGAGTACAAGATGTGATTAGACAGATGGCACCTCGACTTGCACAAGGCAAGTGAAAAAATACTCTCAGAATGACAAGAATGGCCTCTCTGCGTGGACGTTGTTGTTGTGCTACTACTACTGCTGCTAGAAAACAAATGATGACTTGGGGCTACTCCCCTCCTCGAAAAAATTTGAAACTCTGGATTCAGTCTCTACTCAAGAAACCCAGAAAAACCCAGAAAGCTTTCCTAGAATGGCCTCACACTAATCTGCATCCTAGCTACTGGAAAATTGTTGTGCTACTGTTGCTGTTGGAAATTGAATGAGGATTTGGGGCTACTCCCCTCCTTATAAAAGGCTGAAACTTTGGAATCAGACTCTACTAAAAAAACCCAAAAAAACCCAGAAAGATTTTATGAAATGGCTGACCCCCGAAAATCACCCCCTTGGGGTTCTGTGCAGTTCCTCAAAGACGTTGATGAAACTGCTACTGAAATGCTGATGAAACTACTGCTAGAACGCCAATGGAAATACCTTACGTGAAAATTCACTCGAAGTCCCCCGAGGCTAAGGGTGAGATCTCCGAACGGAGACACTCAATGACCTAAACATTGCTATAGACTAGCTAAACAGCCAACGTGCTCTAAGTCGAAATGACTATCATAAATGCTCATAACCAGAATGATCCAAAATGAGGAGGCTCCTCTCTATTTTATAGCCTCTTCCTTTCA
Source organism: Pinus taeda (assembly GCA_000404065.3). NCBI lineage: Eukaryota > Viridiplantae > Streptophyta > Pinopsida > Pinales > Pinaceae > Pinus > Pinus taeda. The sequence continues at coordinate 223,755 of APFE031246827.1, read as the reverse complement.
CAATCCCTAGGCTCACCTGCTCTTGCGTAATTCCCCTCTTGCCATGTGTTCTTCCCTCTTGCGCAGTTCCTCCATGTGTCTACGTGGGCCCCATTTCTACGTCCCCCTTTGGCCCCCTTGGCTCCTCCTTAAGTCACAACGTTGTGCTATTAGGAAGTGACTTTTTATTCTTAAAGCGATTTATGTCCCCCGTCCTCACTTTTTTATTTATAAATAACCATAAAAGGAAAAAATTGGGAAAAATCGAATATTCCAATTAGCCATGGCCAATTAGGAATATTACAGTCTCCCCCGGCAAAATGTTGCTTGTCCTCAAGCAACTGAAGTGATGGATACTGCAAGATCTTCTCACTCTCCCAAGTGGCATCCTCATCCGGAAAATTCTTCCACCTCACCAAGAATTCCCGGACCGTCCTGCTCCGTAGTTGCCTCTCCCTGGTATCAATGATAGCCTCCGGCTGCAATCCCAAATGCCCCTCGTCATCCATGGGTGGTAGCTCATCTGTCACTGTCACCTGCTACCCCAATGCCTTTTTCAGGCATGATACATGGAAAACGTTATGAATCTTGTTGCCTTGGGGTAGCTCCAACTCATATGCAACCTGTCCAACCCTGCGTATCACCCTGTACGACCCATAAAAGCAGGGCCTAAGCTTCTCAACCCCCTTCTGCTTTAGTGACGACTGTCGGTATGGCTGTAACCGTAGGTAGACCATGTCCCCTACCTTGAACTGTCTCTCCACCCAACCCCTGTCAGCATACAGCTTCTGTTGGTTCTGTGTTGTAGCCATGTTATCCTTGAGAGCTCGGAGAATATCCTGACTCTCTTGGATCCATATCTTGGCTTTGGGAGCCTTGCTATCACCAAACATCATGTCAGCAAAAGATAAAGGATGATACCCATATAAAGCATAGAATGGTGACATACCAATGGACATGTGATGTGAAGTATTGTAGCAGTACTCCCCTAGATGCAACCACCTCAACCATGCTCGTTGCTGCCCACTGACATAGTTACGCAAGTAGCCCTCTAGCCACTTGTTAACTATCTCTGTTTGCCCATCCGTTTGTGGGTGATAACTGGTACTCGGTGTCAACTCCATCCCCACCAACTGGAAAAGCTCCTGCCAAAACCCGCCCATGAAACGCCTATCCCTATCACTGACGATGGTCTTAGGAAGACCATGTAGCCTGAAGATCTCTCTAAAGAACAACTTGGCCACCTATGCTGCTATATAGTGTGCGGATATGGCAAAAAAGTGTGTCTACTTTGTTAGTCGGTCAACGACGACAAAGATGCAATCCTTGCCCTGTACCATGGGCAACCCTGTGATGAAGTCCATCGAAATACTCTCCCATTTCCCCTCCGGAATGGGAAGAGGCTGCAATAATCCCGGGGGATGGCTCATCTCTCTCTTGTTCCTCTAGCAAACATCGCACTCCCGGATGTGCTGGAGTATGTCCTCCTTGAGGCCCTTCCATGAGAACCTCTCCCTAATGGCCCTGTAGGTTTTGGTAAACCCCTGATGTTCTGCCAACAGTGATGTTTTATTGCCATTCTTTTCTTCTAAAAAATCCTTCATTTATCTATCATTTTCTTCCATAAACCCCTCATAGTCCATTGAAATAGATTAATGAAGCATTATAATTGTTATTTTACATTAAATTTAATTTATGGATTTTTATGTTAAAAATTGGAAATTTTCAACAAAATTACAGGATGTAATGACTTCCTGTAATTGGTTTATGTTGTGACATGTGGCATGGCAGGAAAATCGAAACAGAAGATAAGGATGTGATTTAGGATGTACATACATGGTGGAAAATATATTTAGCATTGAATCTGGAGCTCCTGAATACATGGTCAATGCTGGTCAAACCCAACCTTTTTGGTTGTAAAAGCAGAAAAAATCTGAAGTTACCTAAATTAATTTCGATTTGTTTTAAATCAGTTAGGATTAGGAAGAACGAAACCCAACCTTTTTTATTGTAAAAGCAGAAAAATATGAAGTGATAATGAATATACTTTTGGCTGTAAATTTTAATAAATAGGAGGAATGCTAGTGAAGAAAAGAGGAGACGAGAATAGACTTAGGACTGTAAGCGTATTCCAGAACTCTGTTTTGAATGTAATCGATTCTCAGAACTTAATGAAAGGCATAATTTCATCAATTATGGTGTTGATGAGTTAACGTTCTTATCATCTGAAGTTTTTCTAAGTGTGCCATCAAAGCATGGAAGGGCCCTACGTGAAGATTGGTACACTTTCTTTTCTATTTCATAGAATTTAGTCTTCAGATCTGAATAGCTTTTTATTTCCTCTCATCGCTTGTGAGTTGATCAATTTGATTAGAAGTTCTTGCGATTGTTATTTTATGATTCATAGTAGTACCTTGAAAATTCAATTGCAAAATTATTGAATCGGACTTTGTAAAAGGTTTAATTGAACATTGAATTTCAAGATATTTCTATGGACTCTGTTTTCATGAATTGGATATTTAGTATGCTTAGTGTGTTACCTTGAAAGAGTTTTTGTGAATTATATCCTTGTAAGAGGATTGAGAACTCAGACTAGTAACACTCTGTTTTTTTTAGAACAGTTAATTAAATTAGATGATCTAAGTGTTTAAAATGTGAAAGGAAACATATTTCAATCTCTTGTAAAAGAGTGTTGTAGCCTATCACAATAGACACTTATTTAGGCAGATGAGATCCTTTTAGGTCTATAAATTTTAGACACGTGCCTCTAAGATTACCTACCTTGGTTGACATTAAATTTAGTCTAATCTAGACCCCTAGATTGGTCACTACATTTTGGCGCCGTAGCTAGGGAGGCGCACCTAGAGGATTTCTAAAAAAAATAAACAAAAGCAAACAAAAACATAGATTTAATTTTAAGTCATCATTTTAGAAGTCATGTTTACTTATGTCTAGATCTAGAGATGATAAAGGTAGATTCATAAAAACCCCCCATCCAACAACTAATCCACCACTAGGAGCAGACCCTTTAGGAAAAATTGAACACACAACACCAGCTGGGAAAGTCACCCTACAAAAATTAGAGGATAAACAGAAATCAAGGCAAAGACTCACACTTATTGAGAGACAAATTCTATTGGCACACGAATCACAGTAGAAACATCTCCCTGAATCCTCTATAAAAAGAGAAAGTAGTAAAATAACTCAACAGTCTCTCCTTGAACATACTGATTTTGAAAAATCTCAAGAAGGAGAAAAATCACTAGAACAAATTCTCTTTGAAACAAGTGACACTGAACAAGAAATTAAATCAACAGAGGAATCTATCAAAATGGCTGAGGAAGGAGGAGGATCAGCAAGAAGACCCACTCCTGAACAACAAGATCAAAGAGAGGAGGAAGAGTCAACCTTTAAATTTCCTATTCAAGAACCAGGAGAAAATCATGATGAGGAAATAAAAAAGAAAAACATACCTCCATCTGTGTTACCAAACTTTTATGGCATGGCTTCAGAAGACCCAGATTCATTCTTGTTTGAATTTGACATAGTATGTCGAACATATGGTTACACAGATGATGCCCATAGGCTTAGACTCTTCCCAACAACATTAAAAGCATTAGCATTAAGATGGTTCATGGGACTTGGTGAACATGCAGTAACTAATTGGGATGGCATGAGAAAAATATTCCTAAAGAAATACCAACCTTATTGTATATCGAAAGATTCTAAAGATGATATCTTTAGAATGAATCAACAAGAGGATGAAAATTTAGAGGAGTATTTGGAACGATTTGTTTACAATTTGCAAAAATCAAAACACAGAACCATGTCTCTTGATCTGATTCAAACAATATTTTTGAAAGGCATTCGAGAGGAATACTGAGATGATCTTAAATTGATGGGCAAAGGTGATATTTCCACTTTACCTTTCGAAGAAATTGCTGATTTATGTGAAAAGTATTCTAGGAGCAAAGCCAGAAATGGAAAAAGAGCTATATCATCCAAAGCCACAAAATCTACTTCAACAAGTGTCACAAGGGCTGAAATAGGAAACTTCTTAGAAGAATTCAAAATAGATCTATTAAGTACCTTAGGAACTCAAATTGACACTCTGAAAGCAAAGAAAAGACAAAAAGAGGAAGATCAATTAATGGTTGTCTTTTGTCAAAAATGCCGGAAGAAACATGCTTTCAAAGACTGCCCATTAGAAAACATTCAAGTTTGCGCCTTTTGTACTGAAAATCATGATATATTTCATTGCTCTAAAGTCAATATTTTGCAAAATTGTAATGTGGAAGCTAACACAGATATGGAGAATGTGTATTTCATGGGCGCTAAGAGGCCATGGCAACCAAGACCTCCACCTCCAGGTATGTTTCCAAACCAAAATTTGCAATTTCTTGCACAAGATCAGATGTATGTTCAAAATTCTTGGAATGTACCCATGCCATGGCAACAACAAAATTACCCACAACAACAATGGAAACCATTTCAGCAATACTCTCAACAATATCAACCATATCCTCAACCATACTAACAATATTCTCAGCCATATCAACAATATCATCAGCCATATTCACAATATCCTCAAACATATCAACAATATCCTCAGCAGCAAGTTGTTTATCAACCCCAAAACACTCAACAAGAATTGCCTGCTCCTCCACCAATAAATCCACCTCAATTATAACTTCCAGCTAACCAACCTCCTAGACCCACTCAGATTCCTGCTCAACCTGTACCAAATCCAAATAATAGAGCAGATAGACCAGCTTACAGTGTAGATGAGGGACCATCATATCCCACATTACCTTTACAAAATATCGAGATGAGGTCTAGTAAGATACTTCAAAAAGAACCACCAATCGCTGAAAAACAAGAAGAAAAAGAAGACAACGAAAATGAAACTCCAACTCAAAGGAAACAAAATGATGACATAAAAAATAAACAAATGCAACCGTTGCATCCACCACCTTTTTCAGAAAGATTGGTCCAAGCAAAACTTCCCATGTCTATACCACAGTTTGATGTTTTAGATGAGCTAAAGAATGTCTATATAAAAATTCCCCTATTACAAGCCATAAAAGACATTCCGATATATACTAAAGCAATCAAAGAACTATGCCTCAAGAAGCCTACCAGGAAAAGAGTTAATCCACAAACTATTCATGTTATTGGACATTTAGCTGGCCTTATGACAAACACCATTTCCATGGAAAAGTATGTTGATCCTGATATTCCCAGAGTCACTACAATCATTAACAACATACATATTCCAAACACCTTAATTGACCTTGGGGCCGCAATAAATGTGATGACTCTTGAAACAATGAAAATGTTGCAGCTCACAAACTTGCAACACACAACAATTGTTCTAGAGCTAGCTGATAGGTCTAAAGTGATTTCTGAAGGGATTTTGGAGGACATAATTGTTTCACTAGACTCTTGGGAGTATCCAGTGGACTTTTTAGTTCTTCAGCCAGAGTCTAATTTAGGAGGACACCCTATCATCCTTGGTAGACCATGGTTAGCAACTGTTGATGCATTCATAGGATGTAGATTGGGTAATATGATTATTTCACAAGGAATTGAAAGAAAACAACTCACTCCCTACCCATCAACACAATCACCAACAGTAGCACACTATTTATGGCTTGATGATAAATACAATGATAAGGAAGAAGTTCAATCTGTTTTCAGCATAAATCAAATCTACGATTTTCAGGAACATAATAATGATGATTTGGTAGAATTGTTCCTTTCTCAACCTGATATTTCTGAAGAATTAAAAAATGAACAATACCATGCTGCAGATGAACTTTTGGCACAAAATTTTCAGGAAACATGCACCATTCATTATCTGCAAACAACATTTCAGAACATTTTTCCCATTCAATCTATCACAAACACACAAAGCAAGACCATAGAGATTAGTCTAGGAAAAACTTTGAATATTAGCACTCACCTAGACTCATCTCAGGAGGAAAAATTGATTCAATTATTGAGAAAATATCAGAAAGCATTTTCTTGGGACTACACTGATATGCACAGAATTCACCCTAAAACATGCACTCACCATATTTATACGGATAGTAATATCAAACTAGTGAGGCAACCACAGAGAAGAATGAATCCCATGCTTCAAGATATTGTTAGAGATGAATTACAAAAACTATTGAAAGTCAATTTTATTTATCCTATCTCTGATAGTCAGTGGGTATCCCCATTGGTAGTAGTGCCCAAGAAAAATGGCAAGTGGAGGATTTGTGTTGATTACAGGCAATTGAACAAAGCGACCCTCAAATATTATTTCCCACTACCATTTATTGACCAAGTGCTAGACACATTAGCTGGGAAATCATCATTCTCTTTTCTTGATGGTTTCAATGGCTATAACCAGATGAGGATAACCTTAGAGGACTAGGATAAAACCACTTTTACTTGTCCCTGGGGCACTTATGCCTATAATGTTTTACCATTTGGACTTTGCAATGCTCCAGCTACATTTCAGAGATTATCTCTAAAATTATCTCTATGTGATTTTCGCCGAAGATTCTTCTCTAAATTGATATGGATCACAGAAGCCTAAATTCTATACATTTCAGAGAGTTGTATTAGCTATTTTTGCTGATTTAGTTCATGAATGTGTTGAAGTTTACATGGATGATTTTTCAGTGTATGGTAATTCATTTGAGCATTCATTAGAAAATCTTGAAAAAGTTTTGAAGAGATGTATTGAAGCTAATCTGTCCCTGAGTAATGAAAAGTGTTTTATGATGTTAAATGAAGGGATAGTATTAGGTCACTATATTTCTTCTCAAGGCATTAAAGTTGATCCATCAAAAATCCAGATCATTGTCAATTTGCCAATTCCAAAGACTCAAAAAGAGATAAGAAGTTTTCTTGGGTATGCAAGCTATTACAGAAGGTTTATTGAACATTTTAGTAAAATAGCTTTACCTCTGTTTAAGCTTCTAGCAAAAGATACACCTTTCAACTGGAATGAGAATTGCCAGAAAGCTTTTGAAACACTCAAAGAAAAGTTATCAACCACACCAGTCTTAAAAGGACCTAACTGGACCCTACCATTTCACATCTTTACAGATGCATCTGATACTATAGTAGGTGCCTCATTAGGCCAAAAAGAAGAGTCTTTCAATTATGCTATCTATTTCATTAGTAAAAATCTAACAGCTGCAAAATTAAACTACACAGTCACTGAAAAATAAATGCTTGCAATCATACATGCTGTGAATAAATTCCGACATTATATAACTGTTTATGAGGTTTTTGTACATACTGACCACTCTGCCATTAAGTATTTAATGAATAAACCAATCACTAATTGCAGAGTTACTAGATGGTTGTTATTATTACAGGAATTTAATATTACAGTGTTAGATAGACCAAGTAAGGAGAATCAGGTGGCAAATTTTCTTTCTTGACTACAAAATTCAGGTGAGGTTGTTCCGGTTGAAGATTCTTTTCTACATGAAAATTTATTTGCAATTTCAATAGTGAATCCTTGGTATGCTGACTTAGCCAATTATTTGTCCACAGGAAAAACACCTCCATATTTTACTCCAAAGGAAAAGAAGAGGCTGATCAAACAAAGTGCTAGATATTCATGGGTTAATGGAGATTTATTTTACACTGGTTATGATATGATTATTAGACGATGTGTAAGAAATGATGAAATAATTGATATTTTAAAATCTTGTCATGATGAACCGTGTGGTGGGAATTTTGCAGCAAAAAGGACAACATTCAAGATTCTCAGTCTTGGATACTATTGGCCATCTATTTTTAAGGATTCCAAGAAGTATGTGAAAAGTTGTGATAGCTGTCAAAGAATGGGCAGACCAACAACTACAAATGAAATGCCACTTCAGCCTCAAGTACATTTAGAACCATTTGAAAAATGGGCTCTAGATTTTGTAGGACCCGTCAATCCAACTTCCAAAGGTAAAAAGTACATCCTAGTATGTATTGATTACGTGACAAAATGGGCTGAAGTGAAAGCACTAGTCTGGGAAACTGAACAAATAGTGGTAAACTTCCTTTTTGAAGAAATTTTTGTAAGGTATGGAGTACCATGGGAGATAGTGACAAATCAAGGCACTCAGTTTACTTCAAAGCTGGTCAAAGACATCACAAAAAAATATAAAATAAAGCACAGGAAAAGTACACCTTACCATCCACAAGCCAATGGCTAGGTGGAATCTACAAATAAAACATTGGAAGGAATTATCACTAAGGCAGTAGCAATGAACAACAAGAATTGGGAAGAGAAGCTCAAAGATGCACTCTGGGCTTACAGAGTCACGTGGAAAAACACTACAGGATTTACACCATATCAGTTGGTGTATGGAAAAGAGGTAATACTTCCTATTGAATTTCAAATACATACTTATAAGATAGCTGCAGATTTAGGAATTGATCTCAATGAAGCACAAAAAGAGAGAATTATGCAATTGAACCAGTTAGATGAAATGAGGCAGCAAGCAGAGGAGAAAACAATCCTAATGCAGAAACAAAGGAAGCAGTGGCATGATGCACACATTAAAAAGAAACAGTTCAAAGAAGGAGACTGGGCTTTACTTTTTGACTCTAAATTCAGAGATCATAAAGCCAAATTTACAACACATTGGATGGGCCAATATGAAATAGTTCAAGTATATGAAAATGGATCAATCAAGCTTACTACAATTGATGGAGAAGGCAACACCTTTCTTGTCAATGGACATAGGTTGAAACTCTATCATAAGCCCATCAGCAAGGACGATTTTATTCAAACCGTATCTCAGCAAAGGGAGGTTGAGATATTGCAGCCTTCAGCTGTGATATCTCTACCTTAGTCATTTCAATTTCATTAAAAAAAAAAGACTCAAAAAAAGAAAAAATACAAGATAAAAAAAATATAATAATAATAATAATAACAATAATGGTTTAGATGTGAAAACCAGACTCTGGCACACTCTACACCCGAATTCTTACTAGAAAACCATTCATTTGGCTGGTAAGAATTCCTTGTTCTACTTGTTTACTGTTTTTCATCAATTCAATAATGACTTGAGGACAAGTCAAAGACTTAGTGGGGGAGAAGAAATAGTGGTTTTTCCCTATCTCATCTCCTCATTTTTAAATCTTCAAGGAATTTGTTTCAGTAATTCAGTATTTAAATAAAAGAGTTGTTTTTGTTCTAACTAGAGGGACCTGTTCAAGCAATATTTAGTGGGACCTGTTCAGAAGACCATATCAACATTACCAATATCAGAGGGACCTGTTCAGAAGGTTATGTCAACCTCACCAATATCAAAGGGACCTGTTAAAGACTGCATTCAAGATACATTAGGCTACTTCAACAAAGTTTTCAAAGGTTGCTTATCATCAGAATTATAATCTAAGCTACATAACACCAAGGATAAAAGAAGCTTCACAAACATGGTTCTTCAGATTTTAAAGGGACCTGTTATATTCAATTTCATTTGAAAGGGACCTATTTTAGAAAATGAAGATCAGTCATACCTGTACAAACAAATCAGTCATACCTGTGCACGCCAAATTAGCATTTTGTCAACGAACAAGTGTAATGTATTGTTGAAATTTTCATTTTTAACATTTAAAATTCTTAAATTATTTTAGTGTTAAAAATGATAATTATTATTGCTTGTTATCAATTTCAAAAATCCTTATCCCCATAACCTTTGTCATATTCCTAAATACTCACCTCATTATCACTCTGCTTATCATTTCCTATCACACCTTAGCCTATTTTTATTCCTACTACGCTCTTCAAACCTTTTCATAACCCACTTCAAACCTTTTCATAAACCCATCATTTTTAAATCTGACCTCTGGCAATCAAGTACCAACAAGTAGTGGATACTCAATGCAAAAGTCCGTTCAATAGAAAGACATTTGTTAAACCGTCTGTCCTCAAATGATTTCATTCATTTCGACTGCTGGAGTTATAAAAACAATCTTCTGACCTAAGTCTGCTTATGAAATGTATCCGTTATCATCACACGATTTGTGTATTGTGTTCTCATGATTATGTTTCTGCAGATCAGTACTGCTCCTCTATATTCATGATTTGAATGCGCCTTCCGACTCTTCCAACAAACTTACGGCCTCTGATAGTAAGACTCTGTTCTCTGCATTATCATCATAGCAATTGGATCTTATGACATCAAGCAAAATGAAGGACGACTATTGAGTTTTCATTTTATAAAACTTTGAGTTCATAAAGTTATTTACGGCGTTAGTGTTCAGACTCTGAGTTTCTTAAAGAGGGCCAAGATAGTAGGTGCTATAAAGAGAGAAAATATAGCAGACGGGCTTATCTCGAGTTTTCTACTTCCGCACAGAATTTGAGGACGTTACCAGGTTAGCTCAAGCAATTGAAGAAGTAAACCCAGAGCATTGGACGTTACCAGGTCAGCTCAATGGAACATAGGAAAAGAGGTAACAAGTTGAAAATCCTAATTGAATTTTAGAGCATAAAAAAAAGGGGGTTAGAACAGAGATTTTTAAAATGACCAATAGAGCAGAGCTCGAAATATTTGATAGTTCAAAATATCATGAAGACTGTGTCACGATTTTAAGGGAAAAACACTAGTTGTCTTTTCTAGAGAAATTCAATGGAAATAATGAAGAGGTTACGAAGCAATTTGCATTTTCCTTCAATGGAGAGAAGGCTTTAATAGGAAATTTCTCTTTTAGAATTTCAGAGGATACCATAGCACAAACATTCGGAATCAGTCCAGAAGGCGAAAAGTATTTCAAAACCAAATAATTTAGAGAAAAATCATGGACTCAGTTTATGTCTAGGTCAAGGGTTTCCTCTGTCAATTGGAAAAAGGGTGTTCCTAGAAGCTGGCTAATTCACCCATGGGGTGAGATGGTATACATTATTCAAAAATTTGTTACATGTGAAGGATGTTACAGTATAGTATACCTCTATCACATAAAAATTCTGTTGCACTTAAAAGGTCAATGCACCATTAGTCTGCCCTATTTTCTCTTACAGAGTTTGACTAAAATGTCGAAGACCATTCAGAAACAAAAAGGTAATGAAGATAAGAGTTTGTATCATTTTTGTTTGATCAAAATTCTAATTGAATTTGAGTTACCGAGGAGAGGAAAAACATGGAAAGAATTTTTAATTGACAATCAAATTAAAATTAGAGAAGATGAACAGGGAAAGCAAGAATGCACTGAGTTTATGATTTATACTGATGAGGAAATCCCTGAGCATAAGTCAAGCAATGTTCCTCAACCCAGCAGTAGTGTAAGGACAAGAAGGATGAGGCAAGAAACTGCCAAGAAAATTGAAAAAGATAAAATCTTCACTACTTATAAGAGAAGATCAAGGAGAATAAAAAGGAATCGGACACAAGATGATCAACGAGAGCCGAATGCAAATGCACCAATGGAAATTGAAAGCAGTGCTAATTCACAGCCAGAACAGGAAGCAAAAATGGAAACTGAGAGTAACAAGGGAGAAAGGAAAGAGCCAACACCTACAAACAAGAAACAGAGAAGGTTAGAGAAACAGATTGAAGAGCTAAAAGAGGAATTGGTGGAAGCAAACATGTTAGAGAAGGTCATAAAGAAGGAAAATGAAATGTTGAGAGCTCAGAGCAAGAAGATTTAGCAGAAAAATGAGAAACTGAAGAAGAAAGTTAAAGAACTTAAGATTGATCAAACTGAAATATGCAAATGGGCGACAAAATGGTATACTCAGAAAAAAGTTCTCAAAGAAAAATATAAGAATATGAAACATGAGTCCCAAGTTCAGAAGAATGCCCAAGTTCAAAAGAATATAGATGCATTGCTACAAGCGACAAAGGCACAAGCAGGAACAGAATATAAAGGGAGCACATCAGGATTAGCATGAGGACATGCTAAATCATTGAGTCTGGGGGAGATGTTGGTACTATTTTATTGCCATTCTTTTCTTCTAAAAAATCCATCATCTATCTATCATTTTCTTCCATAAACCCCTCATAGTCCACTGAAATTGATTAATGAAGCATTATAATTGTTATTTTACATTAAATTTAATTTATGGATTTTTATGTTAAAAATTGGAATTTTTCAACAAAATTAGGGGATGTAATGACTTCCTGTAATTGGTTTATATTGTGACATGTGGCATGGTAGGAGAATTGAAACTGAAGATAAGGACGTGATCTAGGATGTACATATATGGTGGAAAATCTATTTAGCATCGAATTTGGAGCTCCTGAATACATGGTCAATGCTGGTCAAACCCAACCTTTTTGGTTGTAAAAGTAGAAAAAATCTGAAGTTACCTAAACTAATTTCGATTTGTTTTAGAAGTCAGTTAGGATTAGGAAGAACAAAACCCAACCTTTTTGATTGTAAAAGCAGAAAAATATGAAGTGATAATGAATGTACTTTTGGCTATAAATTTTAATAAATAGGAGGAATGCTAGTGAAGAAAAGAGGAGACGAGAATAGACTTAGGACTGTAAGCATATTCCAAAACTCTGTTTTGAATGTAATTGATTCTCAGAACTTAATGAAAGGCAGAATTTCATCAATTATGGTGTTGATGAGTTAACGTTCTTATCATCTGAAGTTTTTCTAAGTGTGCCATCAAAGCGTGGAAGGGCCCTACGTGAAGATTGGCACACTTTCTTTTCTGTTTCATAGAATTTAGTCTTCAAACCTGAATAGTGTTTTATTTCCTCTCATCGCTTGTGAGTTGATCAATTTGATTAGAAGTTCTTACGATTGTTATTTTATGATTCATAGTAGTACCTTGAAAATTCAATTGCAAAATTATTGAATCAGACTTTGTAAAAGGTTTAATTGAACATTGAATTTCAAGATATTTCTATGGACTCTGTTTTCATGAATTGGATATTTAGTATGCTTAGTGTGTTACCTTGAAAGAGTTTTTGTGAATTATATCCTTGTAAGAGGATTGAGAACTCATACTAGTAACACTCTGTTTTTTTAGAATAGTTAATTAAATTAGATGATCTAAGTGTTTAAACTGTGAAAGGAAACATATTTCAATATCTTGTAAAAGAGTTTTGTAGCCTGTCACAATAGACACTTATTTAGGCAGATGAGATCCTTTTAGGTCTATAAATTTTAGACACGTGCCTCTAAGATTACCTACCTTGGTTGACATTAAATTTAGTCTAATCTAGACCCCTAGATTGGTCACTACAAGTGAATCATCTGATGCCTGGAGTATCTTCTTCTTGAGCTGAGACCCCTCAGTCAAGAAGATCTTGTCCCCGTAATAGATGATCTCATCGACCACTTTGTACCTGTCATCTGCCACCTACCCATCCAAAACCTCATGCAAACCTGTCCTTGGAGTACTCTACTAAGAGTCGAGCCCTCCAGTCTGTATCCAAGCTCATAAGAGACAACGTGGCTGGTCTACGTGAAAGGGCATCTGCTACCACGTTGTTCTTATCCTTGACATACTCAATGTCAAAGTCATATGCTTGGATCTTGTTGATCCACTTCTGCTGCCTCTTTTGTAGCTGCTTCTGCTCCAAAAAGAACTTGAGGTTGTTGTGATCAGTCCTCACCCTGAACCTATTACCCACCAGATACTGCCAGTACTTAGCCAATGCATGCATGATGGCCAGCATCTCCTTGTCGAATATAGAATACAACCTCTCGTGCGGAAGGAGCTTTTGGCTCTCAAAGGCTATAGGATGACCTCCCTGCATCAACACTGTGCCGATCCCCTCTCCCGACGCATCACACTCCAAAACCAAAGGCTGCGTAAAATCTGGCAACGCAAGCACTGGGCAGCTCCTCATAACCTCCTTGAGCCTATCAAAGGCTCGCTGCGCTATATCCGACCAACTGAAAGACCCCTTCCTCGTTAAATCTGTCAGGGGTGCAACAAGCTGTGAGAAACCTTTGACGAACTTCCGGTAGTAAGTACAAATGCCAATGAATTCTCGAAGTTCCATCACGTTTCTCAGCTCTGGCCATTCTCTGATGGCTCCTCCCAAGTCCTGCTGTAAATGAGAATATCATCGAAGAATACCAACACAAACTTCCTCAAGTGACTACGAAAGATGTGATTCATGTGGGACTGAAATGTAGCGGGGGCATTGGTTAGCCCAAAAGGCATCACCAAGAACTCAAAGTGCCCATAGTGACACCTAAAGGCGATCTTGGGAATGTCTTGCTCCCTCACGCGAATCTGATGGTACCCAGATCTCAGATCAATCTTTGAGAAGTAACGTGCCCCTCTCAACTCGTTCATCAACTTATCAATCCTGTGTATGGGGTACTTGTTCTTCAGGGTCTTCTTGTTCAGGGCCCTGTAGTCAATGCACATCCTCAATGTATCGTCCTTCTTCTTCATTAACACCACAAAAGAAGCAAAAGGACTCGTGCTCAGTTGGATATGCCCAAGAGCCAACAACTCCTAGATAACCCGCTCAATCTCATCCCGATAGGCCTTGGGGTGCCTATATGGGGTGGTAATCATGGCCTGTATGCACTGCTCAAACTTGATGGTGTGCTCAAACCCCCGATCTGGTGGCTGTCCTGGTGGAATCTCCCCAAACACTATGGCATACCGATTAAGGATAGACTGTATCTCTAGGTGTACGTCTGCCCTGTAGTCCATGCCTCTGATGCACGCAGCTCCACTGCCGACTCTATGTCTCCCTTTCGGAAGACTGCCTCCATCCGATGAGCCGAAATAGTCTGAGGCAGATATGTGTGCTATCCCCGTATCTTCTCGTGCCTCCCTGTCTTCTCATCATCCCACTCCATCTCCAGGGTCTTCCAATCCAGCGTGACCTTCCCTAGAGTGATAAGCCACTGAACACCCAGTATCATGTTGGTGTCCAGAATATCGACCACGAAAAAGTGGTCAGTCAATGTGTAGGTGCTCATCGTCACTGAAAGCTCTAGAACATAATGAGCACACATCATGGTCTGATCTCCTGGGACTAAGACTAAAAACCCATCGAAGCTCTCTGTATGTATACCTCTCCACTCAACCATCTAGGCATCGATGAAGTTGTGGGTCGCCCCACTATCAACCAAAACTGATACTCTCTGGCCACGTACTGTTCCTCATACGCGTAGCGTTAGATACTTAGGAACTCCTCACAATGCTGCAAGGGCCCCTCCGGTGGGTGTAAAAGATGCACCACCTACTACTCACGGTGGTGGTAGCAAAGGACCCTGTATGGCATGGCTATCTCCTACCTCCACATCATCCTCGTCATCCTCCTCTCCACTGCTCTCAGAGAAGACCTCAATAAAATGTGCTTTACCAGCAACACATCTATGTCCTGGTGCCCATGGCTCCTGACAAGTGAAGCACAACCGCTTCTTCTTCAGCTCCCTCCTGGCATCATCATCAAGCTGTACTCGTCTTGGATTCCCCTTTGGAGGTGGAATTCTCACATCCTTCCCCTTAGACTGGAAAGTCTGTCTCTTGGGGTAAGGTGTTCAGGTCCTGGTTAAGACATTCTGTAAGTCCTGGGTCCTGCTGATAGCGTCTTTGAGTGTTGTTGGTCTAGTGAATCGGACTAAACCCCGAAGTGGCTCACCCCTCAACATACATATAGACCCTTCATGCCATGGATAGGTCTGGCACCATCATAGAGACCCTCAAGAAATATGCAATGTAGCTCTCTGGGCTCCCTGTCTGTTTGAGCCTTGTTAGCTAAACAAAATGTTGCTCTGGATCCCTCCGATCAAATCGCTCCATTAGTCTCCTGGTAAACTTGGCATATGTCATCACTGTGGAGTGCCCTAGTGTAACCATCCCATGAAACCACCAATCCTAGGCCTCACCATCCAAATGCAATATTGCCACCTTGATGGCCTCTGTCTCCGACATCTGGTTAAGCTAGAAATAAATGTCCAGCTTCTCCACCCAAGGCTTTGCCGAATTGTTTGATGAACCATCAAACGTAGGCAAGTGGAATCTACTCGCTGCATGGTGGGTGTCACCATCATGGTAATGCGGGTACCCTCTGTGATGGTCGCGGGGTCTCCTATCTCGCCGGAGCTGAAAAAAAATCTCTGAATGAGAGGGCTTCCCTGAACTCCTGCCCATAGTCCTGGTAATCTGCAAAATAATCGCCCATATGTCCGAGCTTTGCCTCCTACTGGGCTACAACCCCCGTGTCGACTCCTAAGAAAGTGGGCATGGTAGAGCGTGTAGGGGCATCTGAGGCCACCTGCTGTGTAGTATCACACTGCTCTGGAAAATGGTGGGATGTGCCCGATCCCTCACCAACCCGAAAAACCTGTGGGATGTCATGTTGTCTGGCCTCTACTGCCATGAATCTCTACCCCATCACCTCAATCTGTCTTGATAGATCCTGCACAAACTTGAGGAGCATATTTGCAAATCTCTTCCCATCATCATCTGCCATCAGATCCTCCTGCTTTGCGTCCACCATAGGCTCCTCCTATTCTGTGTCCACCACTAGAACACAGTCTTCCTCTCCGTAAGTGTTCTCCAACCTATGCCTAGTGTCTCTGTATCTCTGACCTCTGTAACAGATACATGGTTTTTCCCCCGGTGTCATAGATTGCTAGCTCCATAGGCTGAGCCAGATCTATGCTCTGATACCACTGTAATATCCCTAACTCAGAATATTCCTCAAACCCCAGCAAAATCTCCAACCAAATATGTGCAAATGATATAATAACCTAGAAGGGATAAAATAACAGTGGAACAACATATAATAATGTAAACCGGGAATATAGGCAAATACACAAGAAATGCAACGAGAAATGCTAAGCCATTTTATTATACTAAGCAATAAATGAGTACAAGAGGTGATTAGATAGATGGCACCCTGACTTGCACAAGGCAAGTGAAGAAATACTCTCAGAATGACAAGAATGACCTCTCTGCATGGATGTTGTTGTTGTTGTGCTGCTGCTGCTAGAAAACAAATGATGATTTGGGGTTGCTCCCCTCCTTCAGCATTGGATTTGGGCTCTACTCAAGAAACCCAGCAAAACCCAGAAAGCTTTCCTAGAATGGCCTCACACTAATCTGTGTCCTAGCTGCTTGAAAACTGTCGTGCTACTACTGCTACTGGAAATTGAATGAGGATTTGGGGCTGCTCCCCTCCTTAGAAAAGGCTGAAACTTTGGAATCGAATTCTACTCAAAAAACCCAGAAATCTTTTTTGAAATGGCCGACCCCCAAAAATCACCCCCTTGGGGATCTGCGCAGTTCCTCAAAGACGCTGATGAAATTGCTGCTAAAATGTTGATGAAACTGCTGCTGAAATGTTGATGAAACTATTGCTATAATTCCAATGGAAATACCTTGCCCGAGCGGGCACTCGAAGTCCCCCGAGGCTAAGGGTGAGATCTCCGAATGGAGACACTCAATGCACTAAACAGTGCTACAGACTAGCTAAACAGCCAACGTGCTCTAAGTCGAAATGACTATCACAAATGCTCATAACCAGAATGATCCAAAATGAGGGGGCTCCTCTCTATTTTATAGCCTCTGCCTCTCACAATCCCTAGGTTCACCTCCTCCTGCGTGATTCCCCTCTTGCCATGTGTTCTTCCCTCTTGCACAGTCCCTCCATGTGTCTGCATAGGCCCCATTTCTACGTCCCCCTTTGGCCCCCTTGGCTCCTCCTTAAGTCACAACATTGTGCTTCTAAGAAGTGAATTTTTATTCTTAAAGTGAGTTATGTCCCCCGCCCTCACTTTTTATTTATAAATAACTATAGAAGGCAAAAATTGGGCAAAATTGAATATTCCAATTAGCCATGGCTAATTAGGAATATTACAAAGGAGAAATACCTTATTGCAATCACTGCAAAAATGAAGGCCACGACGATGATCATTTTTGGAAATAGTACCCGGAAAAGAGACCAAAAAAGTATGGAGGAAAAGGCAAGCAGAAGATAGTGGCAACTGTGCAGCAAGACCTTGGATCCGATTCTAGAGATGAAGCATTGATCATAATAGCAGGAGCAAAAGGTACTCTTACACCTCATGTTAATTTTGAATCACATGAAGGCACTAGTTCAATAGATGAGTCTCTTCCTAATGAACGAAAGAGAATTGAGCTATTTCATATTAGAGTTATCATAAATCATACAAAAGTGGAAACTCTATTTGATACCGGATCCCAAGCAAACTTAATTTCAAAGTCCTTGGTAAAGAAGCTAGGCTTGGAAACCAAACCACATCCAAAACCTTACCCACTTGGATGGATACATGATAAAGCAAAACTAAATGTAACTAAGCAGTGTAAGGTTAAATTTGTGATCGCTTCTAAGTTAGTGGATGAGGTAAAAATTGATGTGATACCATTGGATATCTGTGGCATGGTGTTAGGGAGTCCATATCTATATGATATAAAGGCAATCTTCTTCCGTCATGAAAACAAATACCAAATCACAAAAGATGGGGTAGAATATATTGTAAGGGCTCATCAAACTGAAACCAACGTCAACCTTGTAAGTATAGGACAAGTGAAGAGGTTGGTGAATTCTAGTAAGGGTTGCATGCTTATGATTGTAAGGGGAAAAGATGCAAAATTATCTGATGATTTCCAGGGTTGTGATCATGTGCATAAAAAGGAATTATGTGAATTAATTTCTAACTATGATGAGATGTTTCAGGAACCAAGGGGATTACCTCCGAAGAGGGAAATCCAACATGAGATCCATTTACAGCATGATGCTCCTTTACCAAATATTGACATGTACAGGATGTCGACCATTGAGGTGGAGGAGATCAAAAAGTAGGTGCAGGAACTATTGAACCAAGGGGTCATCAGACCGAGCACTTCTCCATGCAGCTCACCGATTGTCTTAGTGCTGAAGAAAGATGGCACATGGAGGATGTGTGTGGATTATCGAGCACTAAACAAAATCACAGTGAAAAATTGTTACCCTCTTCCCCACATTGAGGACTTATTAGATCAGTTAAAGAATGCTATCTATTTCACCAAATTGGATTTGCGTAGTGGCTATCACCAGGTCCGAATTGCAGAGCAGGATGTGTGGAAAACTGGCTTCAAGACCAAACAGAGATTGTTCGAATGGATGGTGATGCCATTCGGACTTTGCAATGCTCCAACCACTTTCATGAGGGTCATGAATGATCTCTTTAGGCCTTTCATTGATGAATTTGTTCTTGTATATCTAGATGATATCCTTGTCTTTAGTAAAAGTTGGAATGAACACGTATGTCATGTGAAGAAAGTGTTTGATGTATTGAAAAATGAAAAAATCTATGTAAAATTGTCAAAGTGTGAGTTTGGGAAAACCTCTTTGGTTTACCTAGGTCATATTGTTGGTCATTGATCCAAATGGACCCTAGAACACTCTCTAAGTTTTCATGAACTGTTTAAAAATCATGCCAAAGATTCAAAGTCTTATAAAAATAAAGTTATCAGAGGGAATCCTCAGACAATTGCAATGGCGATCAGCGCGGATCAACGAGGGCCATCGATCTAGCGTGCAGAGCGGTGGACCATGGTAACACATGCTGACACCAACCAACAAATGCAGGGACAAATTTAAGCAGCGGAGGTAGTTTTCAACATGCGATTAGCGTCGCTAATCGCATATCGCAGGGAAAACCTCTCAGTGAAGAGAAGCCCTGAGCACCCGAACCTGAAATAATTATAAAACTTAGAAAATATTGTTTCAGTTCCGTCGGAGCGGGATTCCACAAAACCAGCAAGATATCGAACAGGATTCGAGCGGTAAGCGGTTTCAACTGAGTTCCGCCCGATGCCATATAGCGATCACCACGCATCCCGACGGGGGGAGAGAGAATCGCTCACATCGGATGGGTAAACATCATGCTACTTAGCCGCCCGATATGAACGATGACCGTTAGATCTGGGCCCCCCAGATCAATGGTGGAGACACGTTTCGATAGATGAGCGGATTTGACAATATTATAAAGCAAGGTCACATAGGATTTGGAGTCCAATATGGACGATGCGTTGGCAGAAGGTCATGTTTCGCGGGCATTCTTGGAGTTAACAAAAAAAACAACCATTTCAAATATGTCCAAGAGAAATGACACTCATCTGTTATGAAATAGGCAGCCACCTCCCTATGAGGCGTTATATAGTGACTGATTACACAGGACAGAGGGATTTAAACAGATAGAGGCAGGGGAATCGGAAAGTCGGGAGGCGAAAACGAACAGTCAGGAAGTAGATTGGCTTTAAAGCCACAAACTAACAAAGAGAGAAAAAGGAAAGTAGTAAGCCGAAAGTAGAGAGAAGAAGAAAGTTAGGAGCTGACCTGAAGAAGAAAAGGCAGCGCTGAGCCAGAGTTAAAGATAGAGACGGAGAGAGTCAAAGAGTCTATGTACTCTAGAGAAGGTATGAGAGGTTCAAGCAAAATCCTCTGCATGCCTGTCATGTATTGAGTCTCAGATTAGGTTCATACTATTGTAATCAATAGAGACCGAGAGTTAGTGAGGAGAGTCTGTGTACTCAAGAGAGAGACTTGGGGGATCCAAATATAGTCTTACTGATTTGTATCTGTTGTGTGAGACTCAAATTGAGCTCACTATTGTAAGAACTCTGCTATGAAGACATAATAGAGAGGCCACCACTGAAGGCTGGACCAAGAGACGTAGCCTAGGAGTATTGGGTGAACTCCTTATTAAACTTGTTGTGTTTATATGTGTTGCCAATTATGTTTTCTTTTACTACTTCATTGCTTGTGTATTTCACAATCTTCTCGATACGTTGCACAAAATAACATAGGCACATCCATGCACATGAGTCTGTAATACCTTATTAATTGTCTTAGATCAATTTCAAATCAAGTGGTATCAGAGCTTTAGGTTGCTAAGGTTAGACAAACTTGTGTTGGACTGTTTGTGAATGATAACTAGATCAAAGCTTAAACTAGGAGGAGGAGAATTGGCTGAATTTAACCTAGAAATTGGTAGAGTCTATACTAGGAGGAAAATATCAGAAGAGATTCCCTTGGAATTAGACCCTCAATTCATGGACAGTTTCTTGACTGTTATATACCTTGGGGGGATAATATGGGGTACCAAGGGAGGTACCCAAGGTAATAATGTAATAATGGGAGGGGCCATAGTAATAAATAAGGTGGTTAACCCATATCGTGTAAGGGACCACAAGTGGTTAGTAATAATTTAATGGGCCCATGGTATTAGTGGATGGTATGAGGGAACCATGGTAATGATCCATGGTATTGCATGTATGAGGCCTATATAGAGGCTAGAGACTCCACATGGAGGGAGGTCAAGGAAATTGTGAAGGAATATTGTATGAACAAGCATATGGCTTGTGGACTATTCTCCTTCCTTAAGGAGTGAATGTAGGGTGTTGCCCTACCATAAGGGTTTGATCAATAAAGAATCATTTCTTATTATTTCTGGGTTTATTTGCATTATCTTATATTTTCATCTATAATATTTCTGGGTTAGATCTATCACATTGACTATGAGAGTCATGGTAGAGGAAATGTATAGAAAATTTAAGAAAGGTCGAAGTGAAGATTCTTCAACTTCCAAGCATAACAAAGGAGCAGAAGAATCTCTCCTCAATGACCATTCTAAAGGCAAAGGGAAAGAAGAAAAACTTCCCACACCTCCTAATAGCCCTAAAAATAAAAAGAAAACATGTTTTATTAAATTAGATGTTAAATTTGATTTGCCAATATATGATGGAGAGTTGAATGTAGAGAAGCTGGATAATTGGATTAGACAGATTGATGTGTATTTGATGCAGGGCCAACCCTGCAAACCCAGAATTTCTAAATACCATGCATATAAAGATGCATTTCAGCATTTTGTCCAAATAAAAACCTCAATACCTGGAAAATTCAACTCACACACTACTATTTGCATGCGGAAGCTCTTCAATATATGGTTTAAAATCATAATAAATTGTGCGGAAACTCCATCGCTCTCAGCCTCCACATTAACAATACATTGAATCCCAACGCATCCCCCTTTAATTCAACACTCTTTAACTCACATACATGTAACCTTTGCGCTACCAATCAGATCTTCGACCAGATGCAATCAACTAAGTTTCGATCGCTGCTTCCTTCTCTGTATGCAACTTGATGTTTGGATTAATCAATAAGTCGATTAATGAAATTTAATTCAGCTCAGAATTCCCATCCCTCCTGCAAACTCTATTTCTCAATTCAACACTGTCACTCCTGCAAACATTGTTTTTCTGATATCGATTTCACATATTGAGCATGTTGAATATTCAACATTAAGTTATCGATTATCATGTACTGGATTTTAACACAAATTGATGTCAATTTCTTTACAAACAAATCATTCCTTCATGTGGTAGCATGGATCGGATACGAATCGATCTTCCACAATCAGAACCGCGTTTCTTCCAGCATGAATCAAAGTCGAAACTCTCGGTTTCCATTGAGAGAATGACGCAGTGATAAATTCAATATGGGTTTCAGAGAATCAACATTCGTTAATTTCGTCAGTCTCTAAGATGAATTCAGTTTTTATGGCTTCAACACCCTAAGTCAATAGCAATAAATGCAATTGATTCACTATCGATTATGTTGAGTAACACAAGCTTTTATAAGTAACCAACAAGCCCGATAGACAGAGCTTTATGCATGGGTTTTAACACCAAACTGCGGCCCAAATACATTGGAAAATACCCACTCATGCCAAGATTCAACATTCATAACAATCAACGATTATGTATTTCAAGTTTCACACAGAGTCGATGTAATTTCAAGCACATTGAGTTACTCTTCCTTGCATCCAACTTCAACAACATGATTCATAATCCCATTGATCTTATTCATTGAACACAAACTCAATAAAGGTGTAAACTCCAGAAATCAAATTCTGCATAAATATACAATACTTACATAATAGCCTCCTTACTTGACCTGATTTCCCAATTGTTCGCCCTTTTACAATCTGCCCAAAGGCTTCCAAATAGGAACTCCTACCCTCTACTCACACTTTCCCTCTCAATCTCCCCCTCTCAATGCCTTTGAGGCTTGATAATTTATACAAATTAATTAAACCAATTTAAGTTCAAATCCCTTTAATCACTTAACAAAGTCCTCGAATATCTCAACACCCCTACAATCTATATTTTATCCCTGAAATCTTGAAACTAAATCTAAATTAGGCTCATAATTAATTCTTAAATATCTCAAGTCTAATTTCTCTCATGTTTTCCAATTATTTGGAAACATTAACAAATCCTCCCATATAATTAATTAAAAACTCTCAAAATCCCATTAATATTTACATAAAATTAATATTTCCTCATAAACATAAGACCCCTTAGTTTAAATAAAATACAAAGTATTTTTCGAGTCTAATGCTCTTGCATCAGTATTGCAAGGTGCAGAGCATTGATTTAGATAGAAGTAAGATTCAGCTGGCCAACCTACGCCTTGGAGGAACTGCCTTGGTATGGTGGGAAGGAAGAACACAAGCTGACATGAAGAAGCATGGTAAAATCCTTTCTGTCTGGAGTGGATTTGTTTCTGCAATTAAAAAAAAATTCTATCCACTAGCTTATATGTAGCAAGCTATGATGAGTTGGAAAACTCTTCACCAATTAAAAGGGAAAAATGTACAAGGCTACACCCAAGAATTTAGAAAAAGAGCTTTGATTCTAGGCATTTCTTTAGACTCACCTGAAACTCTGCTAAAGTATATAGGTGGTGTACACAGCTATTTAAAGCACACCATTCTCATGTTTAATCCTACTAGCATAGATGAGGTGTCTGTTCAGGCTACACATCTGGAGGCTAGAGGCAAAAATGTGAACCCAGAGATTGGGGGATCATCAAAACCCACTGCAAGCAAGAACAAGGAAAAGTGAAAGCAGAAATGGAAAGAGAGAAAGGCAAATGTAGTACAAAAGACCAAACGTTCATGCACTCACTGCAAGAAGGATGGGCATGATGATGAACACTGTTGGATTTTGCATCTGGCGCTGAAACCCAATAAGTTCAGTGGCAAAAAGAAGAAGATTTTTGCAGCTATTCAGAAGGATTTGGGGTCAAACTTAGGGGATGAAACAACAATCACAACCACAGGTATAAAAGGTAAAAATTCTGAAGCATCTACTAGTAATTTTGCACAATCTACTGATAATGAAGAAAATGAGAGGAAAAGGCATGAGCTTTTTCATATTAGATTTATTTATAAGCATCAAAAGATTGATACTTTGTTTGATAGTGGCTCACAGGTAAACTTAATTTTTGAAGCAATTGTAAAGAAACTGGGATTACTAACCACACCTCACAAGAAGCCATATCCATTCGGTTGGTTATGTGATAAAACAAAGCTACAAGTGACTAGACAATGTAAACTTAGGTTTGCCATTGGTTCATCATTTGTAGATGAGGTTGAGTTAGATGTAATTCCCTTGAATATATGTGGAATTGTTTTGGGAAGTCCTTACTTGTATGATAGAAAAGCAATTTTCTATAGAGCTGAAAATAAGTATCAACTCGTTAAAGATGGAATTGAATATATTGTAAGAGCTCATAAACTCAAGAATAATTATACTCTCATAAACTCAGGGCAGATGAAAAGAATTGTAAATTCATGCAATTAATTTTTACTGATGGTTGTAAAGGAAAAGAAGCCTAATAAAACCAATGTATTTGAAGGCTATGATGCTAAATAGCAAGTTGATTTAGAAAAAGTTGTTTCAGAATATGATATGCTACTTCAAGAACCTAAAGGTTTGCCACCCAAAAAGGAAATAGTACATGATATTAATTTGCAACAAGATGCTCCATTGCCTAACATCGGAATGTACACGTTATCCGCTTTAGAGAATGTAGAAATCAAGAAGTAGGTATAGGAGCTACTCGAGAAAGGGTTCATAAGACCTAGCACATCACCATGTGGATCTCCAATTGTCTTGGCGAGAAAGAAGGATGGCTCATGGAGAATGTGCATTCATTACCGAGCACTGAATAAGATAACGATAAAAAACCGTTATTCCCTTCCTTGCATAGATGATCTATTAGATCAGTTGAAAGAAGCTGTTTACTTTTCCAAGTTGGACTTGCATAGTGGCTACCATCAGGTCAGAATCGCAAAGCAAGATGCATGGAAGATTGAAAGCAGGGACTGTATGAGTGGTTAGTTATGCCTTTTGGCTTAACTAATGCTCCTGCTACTTTCATGAGAGTAATGAATGATGTACTCAGGCCTTTTATTGATGATTTTGTCATTGTATATCTAGATGACATTCTTGTATTTAGTAAAACATGGGAAGAACATTCGAAGCATGTAAAGCAGGCTCTAGATGTTTTGAAAAGAGAAAATCTTTATGTTAAGCTATCAAAATGTGAATTTGGAAAAACATCTTTGAATTATTTGGGTCATATTGTAGGGGGTGGTGAATTGAAGATAGATCCCTCTAAGGTTGCAGTCATTGTAAACTAGCCTAAACCCAAATCTACTACAGAAGTTAGAAGCTTCCTAGGGGCAACACAGTATTGGAGAAAGTTTATTGTTAACTTTTCCTTGATTGTAGCTCCCTTACATGCTTTAACAGGATTGAACAAGGTGTTTTAGTGGGAAGGCAAACAACAGAAAGCCTTTGACACCTTAAAAGGAAATATTAGTACAACACCAGTACTAGCACTAACCGATCTTCAAAGACCCTTTGAGATTGAAACGGATGCCAGTGACTATGCCATGGGAGCAGTGTTGATGCAGCACGGTAAACCCATATGTTATCATTCTGAGACACTTAATTCTACAATAGTTAATTATCCCACATATGATAAAGAATTGTATGCATTAGTATAGAATGTGAAAAAGTGGAAACATTATCTAATGGGAAAAGAGACCGTTATACATACTGATCATCAACCACTTCAATATTTACACTCACAAACTAAGTCGCAGCAATCAAGACACTATAGGTGGATAGGTTTTCTACAATAGTTTCATCTTGTCATCACGTATAAAAATGGCATACACAATAAAGTTGCAGATATGTTGTCTAGACCAATCATAAATGCATCTACTATACTTAAGCATAACTCAGTATTGCATGAAATCTACATTGAACAATATGCTCAAAATATGGATTTTAAAGATGTATATGCAACTTTAAGTCATGGCAAACAAGTAGAAGAATTGGATTATCATGTTAAAGATCAACTCCTGTATCATTTGGGAAAGCTATGCATTCCTCAAGCTGAAAGAGTAAAGATAATTTGAGAAGCACATACTTCTCTAATATCAGGTCACTTTGGTGTAAGTAAAACAGTTGCACAGCTGCAAAGATTTTGTTATTGGCCAAAAATGCATGAAACAATTTCTAGATATGTAAGAGGGTGTACCATGTGTGCTAAAAGAAAGCCCAACAATAGAAAACTAGGCTTGTACACTCCACTACTAGTTCCTTTTCATCCTTGGGAAAGTGTTTCCATGGAATTTGTTGGGGGACTACCTAAGTCTAGAAAATGTCATGACTATTTATATGTTATTGTGGATAGGTTCAGCAAAATGTGTATTTTAATACCATGTAACAAACAGGTTACAACTGAACAAACAAAAAAGTTGTTATTTCAGCATGTATGGGTTCGTTTTGGATTACCCACTTCCATTATATATGATCAAGATTCCCGATTTGTTGGGAATTTTGGTCGAGTCTGTGGGAATTGATGGACACCAAACTAAAGAAGAGCACAACTTTTCATCCGCAAACGGATGGCCAAACAGAGGTGGTCAATAGGACAGTGATCCAGTTGCTCAGGGGCTATTGCAGCAAGCATCCCAAGTTTTGGGATGAACATTTATGTTATGTGCAACATGCTTACAACATGCTTACAACCGTGCTACACATTTTTCTACACAAAGATCTCCTTTTGAGACTTGCTTTGGTTTCATACCAAGGTCTCCCTTGGACTTTGTCTTTAGTAAAGACATAGCAGTTGTTGGACACAGTGATGTGGATAAAGCAACCCGATTCATTGAACATATCCAAGAAATTCACCAGGCTGTGCAAGAACAATTGGAAAAGAGCCAAGCCAAGTACAAGGCAAGGCATGATAAGCATCGGACTGAGCATAGTTTCCAAGTTGGTGATCAAGTCTGGCTATATATCAGCAAAGACAGGATGCAAGGTGAAGGTAAGAAACTAAAGCCAATAAGGTATGGACCTTTCAAGATACTTGAGAAAATTGGTGAGAATGCTTTTCGCCTTGATTTTCCAGCTTACATGCACATCTATTCAGTAGTTAATGCAGAAAGCTTGAGACTGTTTGAACCTTCATTGATTTAAGATCCCGAAGAGCAGATCCAGTTGCCTTCTATTGATGATCTGTTGCCTAAATATCTCAATGAACTGCAGGAAGATACAGTTCTAGATAAGAAGGTGAGAACTACGCGCAGAGGGGATGTTGAGTACCTCAGGATTGGACTCAAAGGTTCAAAACCAAGTAGTACAAGATGGATAGAAATTGGGCAAGGGAGGAATCTATATCCTCACTTGATTGATGCTTAAAAACCAACTTTTGGTAGTCCAAAAGCTTTTTCAATGGGAAGGCGTGATCCAAATGGATCCTAGAACACTCTCTAAGTTTTCATGAACTCTTTACAAATCATGCCAAAGATTCAAAGTCCTATAAATATCAAGCTATTAGAGGGAATCCTTAGATAGTTGCAATGGCGATCAACGCGGATCAACGAGGGCTGTTGATCTAGCGCACAGAGCGGCAGACCATGGTAACGCACGCTGACACCAAATAGCAAATGTGGGGACAAATTTAAGCAGTGGAGGTAGTTTTTGATATGTGATTAGCGACAAGTCGCTAATCACATATCATAGGCAAACCTCTTAGTGAAGAGAAGTCCTGAGCACCCAAACCAGAAATAATTATAAAACAACGGAAAATATTGTTTCGGTTCCATCGAAGCGGGATTCCGCAAAACTGGCAGGATATTGGACAAGCTTCAAGCGGTAAGAGATTTCAACCGAGTTACACCCAATACCATATAGTGATCGCCACATATCCCAACGGGGAGAGAGAGAACCCCTCACATCGGACAGGTAAACATCACGCTACTTAGCTGCCCGATATGAACGATGACCATCGGATCTGGGGCCCATAGATCAACGATGGAGACGCGTTCTGATGGATGACCGGATTTGACAAGATTATAAAGCAAAATTACATAGGATTTGGAGTCTGATATGGACAATGTGTTGGTAGAAGGTCATGTTTCAAGGGCATTCTTGGAGTTAACGGAAAAATGGCCGTTTCGAATATGTCGAAGAGAACTAACACTCATCCGTTATGAAATAGGTGGCCACTTCCCTGTGAGGCATTATACAGTGACTGATTACACAGAACAAAGCAATTCAAATCGATAAAGACAGGGGAATCGGAAAGTCAGGAAGCAGAAACGAATAGTTAGGAAGTAGATTGGCTTTAAAGCCACAAACTGACAGAGAGAGAAAAAGGAGAGCAGTAAGCCAAAAGAAGAGAGAAGAAGAAAGTTAGGAGTTGACCTGAAGAAGAAAAGGGAGCATCGAGCCAGAGTTAAAGATAGAGACAGAGAGAGTCAGAGAGTCTGTGTACTCCAGAGAAGGCCCAAGAGGTTCAAGCGAACTCCTCTGCGCGACTATCATGTATTGATATCAGATTGGGCTCATACTATTGTAATCAATAGAGACCAAGAGTCAGTGAGGAGAGTCTATGTACTCAAGAGAGATACTTGGGGATCCAAGTACGGTCTTACTGATTTGTATATGTTGTGTGAGACTCAAATTGAGCTCACTATTGTAGAAACTCTGATATGAAGACATAATAGAGGGTCCACCACTAAAGGTTGGACCAAGAGACGTAGCCCAGGAGTATTGGGTGAACTCCTTATTAAACTTGTTGTGTTTATATGTGTTGCCGATTATGTTTTCTTTTACTGTTTCATTGCCTATGTATTTCACAATCTTATCAATCCGTTGCACAAAATAACATAGGCACATCCATGCACATGAGTCTGTAATACCTTATTAATTGTCTTAGATCAATTTCAGATCAGTCATGGTCAGTTGAAAATTGATCCTTCTAAATTTGAAGCAATTGTAAATTGGCCTAAGCCTACTAGTGTAACTGAGGTTCACAGCTTTTTGGGTGCAGTATAGTATTGGAGGATATTTATTACCAATTTCTCTATTATTGTAGCACCTTTACACGCATTGACAAGTGTAAAGAAAATCTTTCAACAGGGAGGAAAGCAGCAGAAGTCCTTCAAAACATTGAAAGAAAAGATCAACACCGCACCGATCTTGGCCTTACCATATCTCCAACAGCTATTCGAGATCGATACAGATGCCAGTGGATATGCCATGTGAGCTGTATTGATGCAACAAAAGAAGCCGATATGTTACCATTCAGAGAAGTTCTATCAGGCTGTGATAAACTATCCCACTTATGACAAGGAATTATATGCCTTGGTCCAGAGTGTGAAAAAGTGGAAACACTACTTGATCGGTAAGGAGACCATCATCCATACGGATCATCAGCCCTTGTAGTATCTTCAGTCACAGACCAATTTGCAAAAATCTCGTCATTTCAGGTGGATGGGTTTTCTGCAGCAGTTTCATCTGGTAATAAAGTATAAGAAGGGCACTAGCAACAAAGTGGTTGATATGCTATCTCGCTCTCCTATCTCTGCTTCTGTTATTTTTCATAATGCTTCGTTATCTTTTGAAAGCTATGCTGAACAATATGCTAACGATGATGACTTTAAGGAGATTTATGCAAAACTAACCCATGGTTCACAGGTGGACAACTATCACTTACAGGGGAAACTATTGTATCACCTTGGCAAATTGTGCATACCCACAAGAGAAAGGGTACATGTAATCCGAGAGGCCCACACCTCCCTTGTGTCTGGTAATTTTGGTATTGAAAAAACTTTGTGTCATGCACAAAGATGTTGTTTTTGGCCTCATATGAAGAATATTGTGACTCACTATGTAAAGGGATGTGTGATGTGTTCTGTTTCAAAGCCCTCTAATAGAAAACTTGGGCTCTACACACCATTCCCTATTCCAAGTCATCCATGGGAAAGTGTGTCGATGGATTTTGTAGGAGGTTTGCCTTTGTCTAGGAAAATCCGTGACTATTTGTATGTCGTCGTTGACCGTTTTAGTAAGATGTGTATTTTAATGCCTTGTAAAAAGTAGATCGCTGCAGAGAAGACTGTTTATCTTTTCTTTCAGCATGTTTGGTTCCATTTTGGGTTGCCCACATCGATTGTGTCAGATCGGGACTCTCGCTTTCTCGGAGAGTTTTGAACCACCTTATGGAAGATGATGGACACCAAGTTGAAAAGAAGCACGACATTCCATCCACAGACAGACGGACAGACAAAGGTCCTCAACCACACCATGGTACACTTTTTGCGAGGCTATTGTGGGAAACATCCTAAGTTGTGGGATGAGCATCTTCCATATGTGCAACATTCCTACAACTGAGCACTGCACTCATCTACGCATCATTCACCATTTGATACATGTTTTGGCTACCTACCAAAAGACCCTTTTGATATATGGTCTTTGGAAGGGAATATGACTCTAGTGGACGTGATGACTGGGACAAAGCGCAACAGTTCATCCAACGGATCCAGATGATTCACCAAGCAGTACAGGAGCAGTTGGAGAAAAGTCAAGCCCATTTCAAGGCTCGACATGACAAACACCGAGTCGACCATCAATTTCAAGTGGGTGACAAGGTGTGGTTCCATATCAGCAAGGACAGGACGAAGGGAGAAGGGAAGAAGTTGTGACCAATCCGGTATGGTCCATTCACCATTTTGGAGAAGATTGGAAATAATCCCTTTCGTCTCGATTTGCCGATATACATGCAGATGTACTCCATAGTGAATGTGGAGAACTTAACGCTGTATGAGCCACCATTGATTATGGACACCGAGGAGGTGGGCACAGTTCCTACAGTTGATGACTTTGCACTAGAGTATCTCGATGAGTTACCTGAAGACATCATCCTTGACAAAAGAACCAAGACTTCACGATGGGGAGACATGGAATACCTTTGAGTTGGTTTCAAGGGGATGCACCCTAGCAAGGCAAAATGGATGGAAAAAGAAAGAGTGAGGGAACAATTCCCTCACTTGCCAATTGACTAATAAAGCTTTTGGCGGTCCAAAAGCTCCTCAATGGGGAGGATTGATCTAGGTGGATCTTCAGACATAGTGGCATGGGAAAAGCTCAAAATTCAAAGTGGTGGAAAGGTAATAAACTTGACATCAGATCGAAGTGCTCGTCACCCTGATTCCAATAGTGTGAACGACACTCCAATCCGAGTCTGAACGAAGGAGATAGAGGCAATCAAAGTTGGGTTGATTTTTGATGCAATTTGGCATTTTCCAGTGGATGAAATCTGGCCAACTCCGGCTAGATTCCGGGCAAAATTGTTGCCTGCTTAAAAAGACTCCTTCGGCCTAAAAACCAAATTTCCATAAAGAACCCCTTTTGTTTTATATAACAAAAAAATTATAAAAAAGGGGTGGCGGGCCACCAACCCCACCACCCCAACTCCCACCCACGTCTAACAAACAATGTAATAATGTTGGAGGGGCGGGCCATGACCCTTGGCCCCTCCCACGAAATTCCCATCAATGAAAATCAAAGCGGGGTGGGCAACTATGACCCCGCCACCCCACAAATAGAACATAAATGGAAATGCGAGAGTTAGGAGTTGGGTTGACCGGCCCTTGGGGCACGAACCCAACCCACATTCACAAACAACATCACAGAACCAACGGAGGTACGATGGGGCGGGCTACCTAAGGCAGGCCCGAACCAACCATTAAAGTGTTTTTTTAAAAACAAAAAAGAAATTATGTTTAAAAAAAATATTTTTGTTATGTAAAACGAAGGAGGCAAAGTTTGACCGCCCGACCTCCTCCATATTAATCGGATCTCTAGCTAACCGCCCTACAATGAATTCGTTGAAGAATCCGTTGACACTTTTTTTCATTT
The DNA here is from genome assembly GCA_000404065.3 of Pinus taeda. Classification (NCBI taxonomy): domain Eukaryota; kingdom Viridiplantae; phylum Streptophyta; class Pinopsida; order Pinales; family Pinaceae; genus Pinus; species Pinus taeda. The sequence continues at coordinate 191,750 of APFE031246827.1, read as the reverse complement.
AAAACACAATTTTCAGTGCGCTTAGGCGGAGGAGGCAATGCACACGGTTCGAGGCAGAATTTTGCAGGAGGGGTGAAATTTCACTTAGTCAAAATTTGACAAATTTTATATGGTTTCAGCACTTCTCGACGCCACAAACGCAATGGCGCTATCCATTTCTCCATAAAAGTTCTGCATTTTTTGGCCATTTTTCAGTATGGAGGTATAAGACTCCTTTTTGTAATTGATTCTTGTACTCTTCTTTTTCATGCCACTTAATGAATGAAGGCCTCCCCATTGATCGAGCAGGTCCCGGAGACGTAGTCCAAGTTAGATGAACTCCATTATCAAGTCTTGTTGTCTTGTTTCATGCTTTATGTGTTTCTCCTCTTCTGTCATGTGCACATTAAGTTTTCTATGTTAAGCTACAATTTATGCATGTAATTCTTTAACACATCTATAAGCAAAAGATTTTGGATCATTTATCATGTGGCAGCAAAACATGTCGCTTCAAAAACTTTATTTACAAATGGAATTACAATTAAACTTTAGCAATAAAACTTAACATTAAAACTTAATTAACCACTTTTAAACACCGTGGTTTAATTAATTTTATTCTCCTTAATTTAATTCAACCATGATTACACTGTGTGGCTGATTTATTCACTAATCTAAACTATTTTTCTTTAATCTATCTTAATCATGCTTAAATTGTGTAATTAAAACAACTAATTTACTTGTCCTAATTCAATGTGGCATTTAAACAAGCTGCACACTTTATTGAAAATTTTCTAAGATACTTGCAATGCAATTTTTATTTTTATTTTTGAGTGGCACTTTGACTTGCTCACTTGCATACATTTTTTTTTGGGTGTATTTTCCTTCTTTTTATTCTTTTTTCATATTTTGATTTTTTGTTCTTTTCACTTATATGTTTTTTTATATCCCCTTTCTTTTCTTTTTCTTTGGAAATAAATTTGCAGAATGGAAGATTATTTAGAACATATTATATACAAAATTACAGCTACAACCAAGCCATCCTATGAAATATAGGACTGGAACACCTTTCAATCTTCAATGGGATTTGGTCTCTATTTAAAATAACATACAAGTGAAAAAGCATATCCCTACAGAGATATTCCATCCACTGGATTGAGGTCTTAGAGATGCCTTGATAGGCCTCGATTATAGTGTTTCATTTGAGGGTTAAAAATTTCTTGTAGTCTAAAACAAAGCTTGTCTCATTCTCTCAACCTTCAATGGAAATGGACCTCTATGGGAAAGAGTGACACACAACTATAAATGACAATTTGCATAGAATATAATTGATTTCAGAATAAAGGTTATATTGAATAATGGAAGCGATGACACTAGATGGTGAGGCTTCAGTGGTTAGGCTAGCCACAAAAATCAAACAAACAATGGAAGCAATGACACTGGTCAGTGTGGCTTCATTGGTTTGGCTTAGGCACAAAATGTAATCAAGTAATGGAGGTAGTGACGTTGGCTAGTAAAGCTTCAGTATTCGAGTTGGCCATGAAAAGAAAATTGTGTATCTTTGGAGGAAAAATAGAGCATGAGTTATATTTTAACAACATTTGAAAACAAATATAAGAATGAACTGTGATATACAAAATAGTGTGTATAAAAACAATTCACCCATGATATCTCTCTCTCTCTCTCTCTCTCTCTCTCTCTCTCGATATATATATATATATATATATATATATATATATATATATATAATCTACGAAATGGAAATAAAGTATGCATATCTAAACCAACAAAACATAGTGTGCAAACTAACAAGTACAAAGTACAAAAAACAATGAATTTAGAGTATATGAAATAGAGCACACCAATTCAATACAATAAATCTATTTAATCTATAATAACCATATGATACTAATGGTAGCATTGGTTACTTAAGTGGCCCTCCCAAGTGACTCATGGTACTAAAACTTGCAATATTAAGCGCAAACCATACACATGATCTTTGCTTGGAATTTCAACTTCACATCCTTTTCATTAATAAACTCATAGGTCCAACACTACAATTATCAAATCGAGTTCTCCCTGACGGGGATTTCATACTAAGGAATTACAATTACTCTATGCTATTTATTATCTATTTAAGCCCCCTCTACCTGATTCACTTCACAATTTAATATTTATATGGAAAAGAGCGTAGGTCGATTCTTAACAAATACCTTCCCTTGTGGATCTTGCAAAACTAATGAAGTTACACAAGTTTTCATTTTTGGTTGATCCTGGAAAAAATAGGGTGTACGCCTTATCCTTGGTATATTCTCATGATATGAATGAATGAAAATATCTCTTCATTGTTAGACTAGATCACATCAATCACCTTACCTGCCATGTTTTCTGAGAGGTTTGACCACCTATCTGACTGTGAGATAGCACAATACTTGTCCATATTGGAGCTAGTCCAACTAATATGAAACCATATTGAGGCCTCTGGGAAAAAAACCTAGGTGGAAAATTTCTCACTATGAGTTGGATGATATAATAAACAATGAGGATGGTTACCAAAACTATGTAACATTATTGGGCCTAAATTCACACAACTATCATCAATAAAGAAGTCAACCAAAAAATATTTTATCATATCAAAAGCAATGGAAAATAGTTAAAATTAACAACTTGTTACCTCTTGAGCTTGAGATGTCACTTTCCTTTGAAAATATGGGGAAACATGGTGAAAGGTAAGAGAGAAAGGGGTAAAAGGGTTTCTTTAAAGGTGTAAATAGTGTCAAAATGGAGACCTCATAGATGTTGTTGAATGTTCTTACTCCTCTTCTACATCTTCAAAGATGTTGTTGCAACACTTTTGGGGTAGTATTTGTTTTACCTAGGATAAGCCTATTCTCTACCTTCATCCTCTTTAGTATTTGGAACAACCCTCTGCTACTCCCATCTCTTACAATTCTAAACTAATACATATTCTTTTGTATATGTACTTTGGCTCATACTCTCCTTTTGTGATTAATACATGCCCATTTTAGCAAGGAAAATTTTAGGGGCTAATATTCATAGATGGGCTAATTTTCCATTGTTTTTCCAAAACAAAGATTCATTAATTTCCACTTTTCCTAAAATGGATAAGGTAAAGGTCCAATATTCTCTCAATTCTATATGTTTTGCTTTGTAAATTTGATTCAATTTGCATAAGTTACATAATTTGACGCATTCTGCAGTCTCATTAACATTCTACAACTAAATCCAAGATTTGAATAGATCCCATCAGAGATATATCAACCAAATCACATGGGAAGATTCCAAATGGATCCTACATGGATTTCTACTTATTGGGCATAGGCAAAGGAATCCTAGTTTACCACAATCTCAAATTCAAACATACGGTCAAATAGTGACATGGCACATTTGAATACACTAGGCATCAGAACAGATTGTCAAGTGAGGCTGATTCCTTACCAAGTTAGCGAGACCATGAAGAATTTGAAGGATGATTATGTGTTTGTCACATGATTTGCTCCTTGATAGTGAATCATGTGAATAAGAGTCTTAATAGAAATATAAGTATGAGATGGTGACCTGTAGAGCTAGCCATTAACAATTAGTTTCTCATAGTAGTTATTTTAAAAACACTATAAAATGCTTCATTGAGAAGTGAACTATAGTGTTGAAGGTTGGATATGCTCAGTATGCTTGGAAGTTACTTTTGGATGCTATTGAAGTTCACGCACTGTTCAGTTAATACAATCCTTTTATATGGCTATGCCTTCATGAAAGAAATCGGTGTTTGATCAGCACATTTCCTAAGTTTTCGATATCTCATGTCCTAAAGGAGGGCCCCATATTGATTACTAGATAAATTGGTTTTTTATTCTCATTTTCAGCAACATTTCTTTCATGTTTTTTTATTTAAATGCTTTGTTTTTCCTTGATTTGTTTACACATTGTATTTTGCTCATTTCATTCTTGTTTTTCCTGTAGATACAAGCGCCTGAATAAATCTATGAAAAAAAACAAAAATATTTGTTAGGGTCCCACCCTAAGCCCCTTATTTATGTAATAGAATCGAGTCATAGTTATAGTTAAGTAAAGAGTCAATAAAGCCCATATTAATAATTGTAAGCTGTTTAAACCCGCATTTAATGAAGGGACCACATTAGTTGCAAATGCGGCCATGGTATTAGATAGATGGTATTAATAAGAACCATGGTATTGCCCCATGGTATTGCATGTATGAATCCTATATAAAGGATAGAGACTACCCTCGAGGAGCATCATGTCTTATTTTGTAATCGAGCTCTGCTATGTTGGAGGTTGTCCCCTCGAAGAGGCAAGCAAACATTGCATTCTGAATAATAAAATACTTGTTGTTATTTCTCAGGTATATTTCTTCGCATATTTGGTATTCTGGTATCGTCTTGTAGGTTAAGAGCATAACAAGTGGTATCAAAGCGCTTTCCAGGGCTGGTGGGATCTCCATTTTTTAGCAATTTTTTTTTTTGGTTAGAGACGTGTTCCGGCATCTTTAAACCACGAGATCTGTCATTGAGCGCATAAACTTGTGGATTTGGGGAGGAAGTCATGCAGGAAATACAAGAGGTGGTCATGCTTGTTGGACTGCCTTGTAACCCCTGTGGGTACCCCTTCGAGTAGTAGTACATTAGACAGAACCGCGCATAGACTGTCTTCCAAGTACCCTCTGGGTATATCGGAAGGCCCCTAGCTCCATTGAAACCTCGCCATAGATAAACCGTCGACCGTCTTGTTGCTACAATACATCGAAAATAACACTCGGTGAGATTACTTGCCTGTACGATAGGGTAGTCGGGTTGTACGACTAAGGGTACGGTTGATCCTCCTTGGTTAGTGCCCTGAAAAATTGGGTCGAGTACTACTGTCAGACCCTTATGTATATTGCGATATGTAGCATCTGACACTCTTGGAGACCATAGTTTGATTCTTTATCTCTGGATCACGCATAATCTTTGCCAGATCAGATCTCGCAAGTGGGGTTTTGTCACAGCAGCAGCAATCAGTTATGTCGTTCAGATCTATCAAATCAGCCATTCAGATCTCTCAGATCCATCAGATCCGCCATCCATATCTTAGTAGTTGTGTGGGTTCCTATACTTGGGCGTGATTTTCGTAGGAATTTTAGCAGCATTGACATTTCTGGGATTCAGCTACTGCAGTATTCCTAAGCAAGGATTAAAAAAAAAAAAGGAATCTGAGACCTCCCCGGGGCACTTATTGGTGACTTAGCCCATCAGAATCAGGACGACGAGCTAAGCAAGGTGGTACCATTGAATTGTTAGTGCCAAAAAATTTGGGCAACCCTAAATTTCAAGTAAATCGGCTTAGTGCATGGTACAAACTAGAGCTCAAGCTATGGCGAATGAGAGGATGAACAACCTTGAATCATCCTTGAAAGAGATCGTATCGCAGCTGAAGGATTTAACTGCAACACTCTCTAAGGGCAAGGTGGAGGCATGCAAGGAGGCATATATTGGCAATGAAAACAATGAGGGTGAGTCTAGCTAGTCTCTTCACCTCTTTGGCACCCACCATCAATCCCATCTGCAACCACCCAAGCTGGACATGTATAAATTTGATGGCTCTCACCTAGCCGCATGGATAGCACAAATGGAGCAATATTTCACACTGAATTACATCCTGGATAATGCGACTCAACTTAGTGTGGGTATCATGTACTTGGACAATGAAAGATGGCAATGGTGGCAATGGAATCAACGTTGCTATGGAAGGCCCTTGACGTGGGAGACATTCAAAAAAGCTCTTATGGATCGCTTTGACCATGAGTCTGACTTTTTGGGCCATCTCACTAAGCTCAGACAGACAGGAACAATGAATGAATATATTTCATCCTTTGAAGCCTTAGATTTTCGCACTGGAGGTCTACACGATGAGTTCTACACGGAATGTTTTGTGAGTGGTCTCAAAGAAGCCATACAAGCCCACGTCCAACTGCACCACCCTAGCTCATGGCTGCATGCTTGCAGGATCGCTCGTGAAGTTGAATGTGCGTTGGCAACCCAGTCCAATCGCCCAAATTTCATCACCAAGGGTCACCCCCCATAGGCTCAAAGCACTACCCAGACACTCAAGTTTCAAAAGGTGTCACTAGCAGAACTGGCAGAAAGAAGAAAGCAAGGATTATGTTACTACTGTGATGAGAAATAATCCCCCAGGCATAAATGCAAGGAGCCCAAATTTTTTCAAATTGATGCTACTGATCACAATGCATCGGAGGAAGCACCACCACTTAAGCAACCAGAGGAGGAAAAAGATGAAAACCAATAGGACAATGTACCTGAAGAACCAGTTATCTCGCTGCATGCTCTGGCAGGGATTTCTTCGCCTCAAACTCTCAAAATCAGAGGTTTTATTAAGCATCGACCAGTAGTAGTCTTGATTGATAGTGGAAGTACACATAATTTTATCCATCAAAGAGTCTCGGAAGCAGTGCATTGTTTTGTTCGAGTAGTTTCTAAATTCCAGGTCCAAATTTCTAATGGGGGAACAATGAAATGCGAAGGCCGCTGTGAAAATGTAAAACTTCAAATGGGGGATTATCAATTAGAAATCCACATGTTTGCCATACACATGGGAGGGTGCGACATTGTCCTCGGTGCTGAATGGCTTCGCACAATTGGCCCAATCACAATGGATTTCCAAGAGTTATATATGAGCTTTAAGGAGAACAACCACACACATACCCTACGCGGACTCCAGGCGGGAGCTCCCTCTATCATCAGCTCACATCAGATGGAAAAATTGTTAAAAAAGGGCCACCCTGGAGTTATAGCTCAATTTAATGCCACTAAGGCCTGCAAATCCAATCCTGTTCATATTCATCCCGAGATGCAACAGATCTTAAACAACCATCTGCCAGTCTTTGACAAGCCTCATGAGCTTCCACCCTCGAGAGGGGAACATGATCATAGCATTACTTTGGTCCCAGGGGCCCAACCACCAAATGTGCGCCCATATAGATATCTGTTTGCCCAAAAGAATGAAATAGAAAAAATAATCAAGGAACTCTTGGAAGTAGTCGTCCCAACATTAGTCCTTATTCATCGCTGGTGGTCATGGTGCTTAAGAAAGATGGGGAATGGCATATGTGTCCAAACTTCAGGGCCCTTAATAAGTTGACAGTCAAAGATAAATTTCCCATCCTAGTTGTTGATGATTTGCTGGATGAACTAAATGGGGCTCAATTCTTTACTAAGCTTGACCTTCGCTCAGGCTACCACCAAATTCACATGAAAGAAGTAGACATTCCAAAGACTGCTTTCTGAACTCATGAAGGCCATTGTGAGTTCCTGGTCATGACATTCAGTCTTTGTAATGCCCCATCCACTTTTCAGAGCCTTATGATCCACCTGCTCAAACCATATCTCAAAAAATTTGTCCTTGTTTTCTTTGATAACATCCTCATCTACAGTTTCACCTGGGCCGCACATCTTCAGCATGCAGATCTGCTCTTGTAACTGCTCCACAAGCATAAATTATTTGTTAAGATGTCCAAGTGTTCTTTTGGCATGGAAGAATTTGAGTATTTGGGCCACATTGTGGGGCGTGAAGGTGTCAGGGTGGACCCCAAAAAGATCCAGGCAATGCAGGATTGGCCTCAACCTGAGACATTGAAGAGCCTGAGCGGATTTTTGGGTCTCACAAGTTACTATCGCAAATTTGTCCGCAATTATGGTCGCATTGCTAGGCCCCTCACTCAACTCCTCAAGAAAAATTCATTCCTCTGGAATGATGAATCACAACAGGCCTTTACAACTCTCAAATATGCCATGTGTTCCACTCTAGTCTTAGCACTACCCGACTTCACCAAATCTTTTGTGATTGAATGTGATGCTTCAAGTACAGGTATTGTGGTGGTCTTAATGCAGGAAGGTCGACCCTTGGCCTTCATGAGCCAACAATTAAGTGGGAAGAATCTGGGCCAATCTACCTATGAGAAGGAGATGATGGCCATCTTACATGCAGTAGCTACCTGGTGACCATACTTATTGGGGCGACGTTTCCAAATCCGCACAGACCATCAAAGCCTTAAATATTTTTTGGAGAAATGCCTATCCTCACCATAACAAAATAAATGGCTCACCAAAATGCTGGGAAATGATTATGAGATAATTTACAAGAAAGGGCGCGAAAATATTGTAGCAGATGCGTTATCTTGCCAATTTGAGGAGGAAAGTACCTTGCTTGCAATTTCCCTTCCCATTCCAGAATGGATTGAAGAGGCTTGCAAGGAATGGTTTTCACATCCCTGGCTTTCCCAACTCATTAATCAATTGCAGGTGGATCCAAATTCCACAACGGGCTACTCGTGGCAGGATGAGATTCTTCACTACAAGGACAAAGTCGTAATATCACCAACATCCACCCTCAAAAGCCACATTTTGGTGGAGTTGCACTCATCTCCCACTGCAGGACATTCAGGCTTTCAGAAGACGTATGCTCTTACTCGAAGATCTTTTTTTTGGACAGGCATGAAAAAGGACATTCTTACTTTTGTAGTTGAATGCGACGTCTGTCAGTGCCACAAAGGAGAAACAATGAAATACCCAGGCACATTACAGCGATTGCCCATCCCGGCCTCAATCTGGACGGAGTTTTCTATGGATTTCATTACGGGTCTTCCAAAGTGAGGAAGCAAGTCAGTCACAATGGTGGTTGTGGACAGACTTTCTAAGTATGCTCATTTTTGTGTCCTACCTCACCCTTTTACACCGACTTTGGTTGCTCAATCTTTCATGAATCAGATCTTCAAATTGCATGGCATGCCCACTTCCATTGTGTCTTATCATGACCTAGTCTTCACCAGTAACTTTTGGTAGGCAGCTACAAGGTACCCAACTACAACTCAGTACTTCCTATCATCCACAAACTAATGGTCAAACTGAAGCGGTCAACGAATGTCTAGAAACATACCTTAGGTGTTTCACTTCAGAAAAGCAACATCTCTGGGTACAATGGTTACCTTTAGTTGAATGGTGGTATAACACCAACTATCATGCCACCACCAAAATGACTCCATATGAAGCAGTTTATGGTCAAATCCCTCCTTCCCCTACTTCTTATATCAAGGGATGCTCAAAGGTACAAGCAGTGGATCAACTCCTACAAAACCGCACAACCATGTTGGCCCCCTTAGAGAGAATCTTCATCAAGCTCAAAACTGCATGAAGCAACAGGTAAATCAACATCGCTTAGAATGCCAATTTCAAGAAGGGGATCAGGTATTTTTGAGGCTGCAACCATATAAGCAAACATCACTCAAAGACAAGGGTTGTCAGAAACTATCTCCAAAATTCTACGGACTGTATCAAGTACTTCACTGCATTGGAGAAGTTTCCTACAAGCTAAATTTTCCACCCACTGCAAAAATCCATCCAGTTTTCCATGTCTCATGCCTCAATAAAGTGATTGGGAACAATTGCAGAATTCAAACCAATCTACCTTAACTGGATGAAGAAGAGTCAATCTAGCTCCAACCTGAATAGGTTCTTGATACACAAGAAAGGCACCTGCGTGGCCGTATGATTAAGGAAGTCCTCGTCAAGTGGAAAGACACCTCTCCGGAAGATGCAACCTGGGAACCAGCCACTATTCTTCAGTGGTTTCCGCAGCTTCAGCCTTGAGGACAAGGCTATTCTTATGGGGGAGGGCATGTAAGGCTCCCAGCCTAACCCCCTTATTTATGTAATAGGATCGAGTCATAATTATAGTTAAGTAAAGAGTCAATAAAGCTCATATTAATAATTGTAAGTGGTTAACCTGCATTTAATGAAGGGACCACAGTTAGTTGCAAATGGGCCATGGTATTAGATAGATGGTATTAATAAGAACCATTGTATTTCCCCATGGTATTGCATGTATGGATCCTATATAAAGGATAGAGACTCTCTTCGAGGTGCATCGTGTATTATTTTGTAATCAAGCTTTGCTCTATTGGAGGTTGCCCCCTCGAAGAGGCAAGTGAACATTGCTTTCTGAATAATAAAATACTTGTTGTTATTTCTCATTGTTCTATGTTCTGGGTATATTTCTTCGCATATTTGGTATTCTGGTATCGTCTTGCAGGTTAAGAGCATAACAACATTTATTAGTTGTTTCTTGATTTTAGTCTTTTATCTATGCATTCAATTAGTCTCAAATTTATATATAATGCGTAGACATGAATGAACTCTAAACTTTGAACATAGACACAAGTTTACATTCATAGATAGACTCAATTCAACCTCTTAGACTCACATCTATTCATTTTCATAGAATAAGCTATCTTCATTTTTCTCTCAACCTAGAATTCATTTGCCTCTTTAAAAACAGATTTTTAATGCTTTCTAGAACAAAGTTCTCATTTGAGTTTTAATAAAATAGACTTTATGGCTTTCATAGAATAAATCTATCTTCATGTTCATTAGAATAAAATTCAAGATGTTTTTCACAGAATAGACTTAAGAAGAGATTTTTAAAGCTTTCATAATATTGGTTTAAGATAGGGCTTTAAATGCTTTCATAGAAATAGAATCTAACATAAGAAGTTTATTGCTTTCACAGTATAAGATTCTTTCATATCATATAATTGGTTTCATAGAATAGGATTTCATATATATTTCATATAGTAAAATTGTGCTTTCAATTTAGATAGATTAAATTTTCATTACTTTCTAGTTTAGAATTTATTGTAATCCATAAATCAAATCTCACTGCCTTTCTAAAATGATTTATATTTTTTATTTCATAGAATAAGAAAGTGTGTGTGCCCTTTTTGGATGTCATTTCATGATTAGGATTTTATTTTAATATTGCAAATCTTTTCAATAAGTTAGATTTTCTTTTAAAATTGAAAGTCAATTTCCTAGCATATTGTGCAAGTGTACAAACCTGGATTGATAATTTAATGCTAAGTAATTTAAATCACAATTAAATTACCCAACATTTTTGGCATTGTTGTCGGGGAAGTATACATAGGCAATTACTTTCAATTTAGAATGTCTTCTTATTTAAAACAAATCTAAGTGGGAGGAGCAGTAAGATGAGAGGTGAGAACCTCTGCACCACAATTGTGGGGTTCTTTCTAACCAGAGTTATTGCAATTACATCTCATTTTAGTTGCATTCATTTTTAAATGCATAGTTGAAACTCATGTTAAAAATCATTTAGGATGCATGTATAGGGAACAAGATTCTAGGGGTAGATTTGTTAAAGGAAGTAGTTCAATTCCATCATCACTAGCCACACCCACTAGATCACATGGTGTTGTAAGAGCGACATAACCATCCATGCCACACATTCCATCTTTTGCAGGTAGAATAAGACTTCATGAGGTACAAAGATTAGAAATTCTGCCTAGATAAGAACCAATTTCATTTACAAAACTAGTGGTATAAGAACCTACATCTACAGTTGAAGGAGTCTTCTTCCTTTTTTCAATAGGTGAATAAATTATTGGGCAAGAATTAGAAGTACATAGCGAAGAAGAAGAGGAGGGAGAAGAAACTTTTCATGAAGAACCATTGATAGAGGAACCAGAGGAAGAAAATCTAGTTCAAGAGCCTTATATAAGCTTTGATAATGGTAGAAGGAGAAGGAGAGGTATGTGATGGAAACATATTAGGAGTTCTTTCCAATATACAGATTAGTTTTCATATATATATATATATATATATATATATATATATATATATATATATATATAAGTGATCTTAATCATCATTTTATTAAGTCTAGTATCCACATGTCAATTTTTTACTTCATAACAACACACTGGAAATAAATCTTACATTAGATAAACCATAATTTTGATAAGCCATTCATTAGATAAATCACATCTCCTTAAGCCATACATCAAACAACAATAACTCTAATAGGTCATACACTAGACAAATCATAACCAAGTAAGTCGTACATCAGGTCAATCATACATCCAATATTTTAATCAACAATACCTAATCCATCAAATTATTTATATAAGTAGTTCCATTTTTCCAACTAAAAAGCATTAGTGTTACATAGCGTTCATAAATAAAACAACATGAAACTACAAATAGAGTCTTAGCATAGGTAGCTATCTAAGTCAAAATGGGCATCATAGATCCTCAGAAAGTGAAGGGTAGGCACAACGTGTAGTCTCTACATCCTCCTAGGTAGAAGATCCTAGGCTATACTTGTCCCATTGGACCTTAACCTCGTCCACCATGTGATGTCTAAGTTGTCGAACCCTATGGCCCAATATGCGTAATGGTTCGACTATTATGGTTCCTACGTCTGAGACCTTCTAATTCCCTCCAATCCAGTATGTGAGATTCATTAGAAACATAATGTCGTAGAAAAGATACATGAAAAGCATCATGATTTTTATGCAAATGGGGTGGCAGTACAAGATGATATGCAACTGGTCCAATCTTCTCTTTGATTCTAAAAGGTCCTATAAACCGAGGTGACAACTTTGTCCCTTTCCCAACTCGAATGGTTTTTTTTTTGTTAGATGATCCAAAAATACATAAACTATAGTTTAATGATTTAGAATATAATATTCAATTAGATATTGGAGACAATTTAGAATAACTAATTGTGTAAAAGATATGATATCTAGAAAAGTGTCATTTCTTAAGAACTAATTCAGGAAAATAATTAGGAGTGTTGTTATGAGAGCATTAAATGTAAATAGACACGTGTGAATGAAATAAGTGAGCCATAACAAAATTAGTTTAGGACATTAGCTTATTTAATGCTTGTTTCTCTTCTTGCAAGAGTGTTGAGTGATTGTGTGTAAACTCTTGCACATTTTATGTAATTTTATTTTCCTTATTAATAAAATTTGTGCGTATGATGATACTTCTGTTATTATTGTGGTATCAGAGCTTCAATGATGTATATGATGTGAAGAGGAGATTCTAGCTCTATAGTCTTTTAAAAAACTCCATCAAATTATTCAGTGATTGAATGGTATGAAAAAATCTCAATTCTATTAAGAAAAAAAATGATTATTATCGTTGATTTTAATTGTTATTTTTATCAAAATTTTATTGTTATTTTTAAATTTGTGGCTATTGAAAGCACAAATAGTGTATTCTGAACCAAAATGGAGGGATTTGTTTGTGGGTGGTGAAGAGACAAATCAAATGAGGTCAAAAGAGCAGCTACATAAGACGATATACCATGGTGGAAAGCTAATATTGCCAGATTAGGAAGTCCAGTTTGTCATATCACCGTTTTTAGCAATTCTTGGGGGTTATTCTATGTTGGGCACTATTCAATTGGTGGGTTTTTATGTGAATACGCACTATATATATATATATAATATATATATATATATATATATATAAAGGCAACGATGGTTCGCGGTCACTGAGTGGCCACTACGTCCACGGGCAGTAATCCACACAGATCCATCGAAAGTGGCCTAATATATCGGGCCTAACCCCAAGGTCTTCGAGGATATTTAACCTCGTGACCTCCCAATGAACGAGAACTCGACCAATTGAGCTATCCCTTAAGGCTAAACACACAAAATTTTATTTGATGATCTTCTGAATTGAAGGGCACACCACATTATGTTTAGACTACTTTTGTAGTTGGCTTATTTTATTGGGTTGTGTTTTTTATTGCAAACACGGTGACAGAACAATCTCTGCCCTGGTATTGTGTAATCCGTTGCATTCGTCGTCCTCCATTTCACCTCAAACGACAATAGCCATAAAAATTATTGCTGCAATGTATCTCAATGAATATTTTTTCATTGTGGTATAACTCAAAGGTGCTCAGATATCGAGAAAAATTCTCTACGTCATTGCTGGAATACTAAGAGTCGTAAAGTGGATAATTGCTTTGATAGAAATAATAGGAAGTTGATATTGTGGAATTCGATGCAAACAATAGTAGAGCCATTAGAAACTAAAAGCCTATTTTCCTTTATGCTTTTACATGCATAAGTTGTAAAGTTCCTTTTTTGTTAAATCACTTTTATATGATTTCATAAAGTTTTTAAAATTATTTTTACATTTGATGTATGTAAAAATGCTTTAATATATTTTGGAGAGATAAGTAATTTTAAAAAAAAATTCCTCTTAAGTGTATTTTTTTGGAGTAATTTTTTATATGGTGGAGTAATGAGGTGTTTAGTGTAATTTTTATTTTATTTTATTTTTATTATTTTTTTTCTTTGGAGAAATAAGGTGGGATATTATTTAAATTTGTAATTTAAGAGTGATAAGGTGTGAATTTTTGTAAATTTGGAGTGATAAGGTGTAGTTTATTTTTATTTTTATTTTTGGGTGATAAAGTTGTAACTCAAAGTAATGTTTTTACTTTGAGAGGTGTCTGAAAAGTTAACTAGTTACAGTTAACAAAGTCAAAATTGAAAGAGCATTGTAAAAAGTCAAATTTCGAAACTTTCATTGTAAAATTTCAAAGAAGTTGACTAGAGCCAAGTGCAAAGCTCAGTCACTTTTCTTTCCAAATGACTACATGAGGGTCAAGGCCAAGCCCCAATATCTCATTTTTTTGTGTGTGGTGCTGCGCATGGTGTGTTGTCCATCTTGTTTTTGTGGTGCATGATCCATCTTGGTGCATACATTTACTTTTACAATGTCCAAGCTGGTAATCTTATTTTTTGAATTTGACAAATTTAAAGGTTCAAAGAATTAAAAGACATGGAAAAGGCACATAGAAAGCACTTTGATTTACAATGAACTTTGGCGAGATGTATATGATGGTGATGTTAAACCAAATAAACCTACAAATGCAACCTTACTAGCTAAATGGGAGATCAAAAATTCCAAAACATTAGCATTAATCAAATTTCCAGTTAATGATGAAATGTATGTTCACATTGAAAAAGCTTTGATGCATTGTTTTCCTTGAGAACATTTAAAGATTTATTTGATACACAATCTGAATCTAAGAAAATTGATCTTCAATTGAATTTGCTCTAACAAAAATTGACAGAAGGGGGAGATGTACTTGAATACATTTACAGACTTAAGAACATTAAGCAGGAAATAGTAAACGACGGATTTCTAGCAGTGGATGATAGTTTCATGACTACAATTTTGATTGTTGGTTTGCCTCCTTCACATACACATTTATTGGAAAATTTATAGGTAACTGCAAAGATAGAGAAGTTAAAATTTGTTGAGTTAATTGAAATGCTAGCTCAACATGACAAAACCTTTCGAAAGAAGAAACAAATTGAGGAATATGTCTTCTTTACAGAAGCCAACCTAGTAAATCTTCAATTGATAGTTCCGGAGGTAGAGAAAGAGGCCACATCAATCAAAATCAAGGAGCATATAGAGGACAAGGTCATGGTAGAAGTCAAGGCAGAGGGATCAACTTCAGTAGAGGCAATAGTTCTGACAGAGGCAACAGTTCTGGCAGAGGCAAAAATCAAGGAAGAGGACAAATTCAAGGTAGAGGAAAAAATCAAAGTAGAGGACCAAATAGAGGCAAAGGACAAAGTCAAGGCATAGGCAAATATTTCAGTGAAATTATTTGTAGAAGGTGTAACTAAGTTGGTCATTATGTTGAAGATTGTCGAACTTCTATTGAAAAAATTCCAAAGTTTCAACAACACATGGAACAATTTGCTAATGATCAAGAAGATTATGGCTCAGAATATGTCTTCACTACACCTCAAAGTTCAGAATCATTACCATTACAGGTCTCCACATATCTTAAAAGTGATTATGAAGATGCTTGGATCCTCAATATAGGGAAAATACAACATATGAATTTTCGGCATGACTTCTTTTGGACTTTTCAACAATGTCATCTCAATTCAATCTTTCCTGCCGATGATACAAGACACACTCCTTGTGGAAAAGGTATAGTAAAATTTTCTCTTCCTGGCATTGGAGAAAAGATAATTTCAAATGTTTGATATGTACCAACTTTCAAGAAGAATTTGCTATCATTAGTCATGATTTGACAAACAGGACATTAAGTTGTAATGTGGGATGGGTAAAAATCAGCTCCATCAAACAAAATATGTAGACAATCATGACAAGATATGAAGATGGAAAACTTCTAAGGATGAAAGGAATAGTCATTCCACGAATTCTGATTTTGCAGGAGCAACAAGTGCAAATGTTTCACCAATAAGGTTGTGCAATGTTAGATATGAACATTTAAACTTTGAAAGTATCTCTCAACTTCAAAAGCAGGGAATGGTTAAAGGAGTTCCAACTTTTAAGAAAGAAAATGCAAATGTGTAGCTTGCATTTACGTGAAACAAAGTTTAGAGACATTTCCAACAAGTTCATGGCGTTCAAATAGGCATTTGCAATTGGTTCACAATGACATCGATGGACCAGTGATATCTGTGGACCTCTACAAACTTATCTAGGAGGTTGTAGATAGCTTTTACTCTTCATTGATGATTTTAGTAGAATGACTTTGGGTTTATTTTTTGAAACAAAAGTCAGAAGAATTTGAAAATTTTAAGAATTTTCGCCAACTTGTTGAGAATGAAGTCAAAGAGAAGACTGACACTCTCAAGATAAACAATGGAGGGGAATTCACTTCCAATGAATTCCAAACTTATTAGAGGGACAATGGTATCAAAATAAAACTTACAAATGTATACACTCCACAGTAAAATGGAGTAGTAGAGAGAATGAATCACACCTTGTTAGGGATGGCAATAAGCATGCTAACTTTCAAAAATTTAAGTCATTTATATTGGGAAAAAGTAATACATACAACAATCTACTTAAGGAACAATTCTCCTAATGCTTCTTTCGATGGAATTACACCATATAAGACATGGCTTGGTTTCAAACCTTGAGTCAAGCATCTTAGAGTTTTTGGGTCAGCGTGTCATGTCTTAGTTCCAAAAGAAAAATGAACTAAGCTTGATTCACAAAGTTTGAACTATACATTGATTGAGTATTTCAATGAAAATAAGGGATATCATCTTCTGTCCAATGGAAAGTTTATTGTCAGCATGGATGTTATATTTGATGAAACAAAAAGTGAGAGTGACACAAAGATATATAGTGTTCTACAAAAATTGGAAACTAAGGGAGATAAAAAGAAAAGCAAAATGAAAAATCAACCAAGTACACAACATTAGTATGAAATTGAATTGCCTTCATAAGAAAATGGTTCATCTAGCTCATATACTTCATCTACACTGTTTGGATCTTCTGGCAGTTCATCTGAATCTCCTAGCAGTAGCTCATCTGACAATGACTCCACCCCTTGAATCTTCAGATGATCGAAGAACATCTGTTTATATCAATCCACTTTATAATGATGGTGATTATTCAGATCCACAAACAAGTGCACATCAATTTCCTAAATGGGTTTTTCAACTTTTGAAGGATGTCAATCCAGATGAACAAAACAAAACAGGAACACGAAGTTCACAAAGAAATGAAGAATATTTATCCTTAATAACAAATGATTTTATTGAGCCCTCTAGATACAAAGAGGCAGTAAAACATATAGAATGGCAAAAGGCAATGATTGAAGAATGCAAGCAGTGATGGAAAAAAACTCTTGGAAACTTGTTGACTGTCTCAACAATGTGAAACCCATTGGATGCAAATGGATTTATAGAAATAAGGATAAGCCAGATGGGGACATTGACAAAAACAAAGCAAGGCTTGTTGCTAAGGGTTTTGTACAACAAGAAGGAATCGACTATGAGGAAAATTTTTCACCTACAACAAAATGGAAAACCATCAGATTAGTACTTGCATTAGCAACTCAAAAAGGATGGAAATATCATCAGATGGATGTTAAAAGTGCCTTTCTCAATGGAGACTTGCCAGAAGAAGTATATATGACACAACCTCTAGGTTTTGAGATTAACGGGCATGAACACAAAATATGAAAATTAATCAAGGGTTTATATGGATTAAAACAAGCTCCACGAGCTCGGTATGCAAAAATGAACGAGTACCTTCAAAAGGTTGGCTTTAAGCGAAGTGAATCTGATGATACTTGATATGTATGCCAATAGGGTAAAAATATGGTGATTCTAGTTATGTGTGTGGATGACTTGATCATTACTAGGAACAATAATGATCACATTTTGCAGGTAAAGAAGGGGTTGCAGGTTGATTTTAAGATGACTGATTTGGGATTACTTCACTACTATCTTGGAGTTGAAGTATATTTTCATTTGTCAAAGAAATTATGCATATGAACTTATTCAAATATTTGGAATGCAAGATTGCAAGCTTGTTCTCACCCCAACGAAAGAAAACTTGAAACTTTCAAAATTTGAAGGGGGGGAATTGGTGAACAATACTACTTATAGACAATTGATTGGCAACTTGATCTATCTGACAACCACTCATCCATATTTATCTTATGCAATCAATATTCTATCTTGCTTTATGCATGAACGAAGGGACAACCACTGGAATGCAGTAAAAAAGGGTCCTTAGATATATCCAAGGGATGGAAGATTTTGGTCTTCTTTACATAAATACTAAGAACTTTGTACTTGGTGGATATTCAGATGAAGATTTTGCCAGAAGTATTGATGATCGAGCATCAACATCAGGTTATTTGATGAACATGGGTTATTTGATGAAGAATTTCATGTGTTGATGAAGCAAAATATATATCAACATGGGAAGCAACATGTGAAATTTTTTGGTTGTGCAAAGCTTTGCAGGACTTAGGCATTCCTCAAGTAGAAGCCACATCTTTATTCATCGATAGCCAATCAGCCATAAAGCTTGCCAAAAATCCAGTTTTTCATTCCAAAACAAAGCATGTGGACACAAAGTATCACTACAACAGAACACTCATTGCAAAGGATGTCATCAAGCCGATATATTGTTCTTCAAAAGATCAGATCTCATATATTTTCACAAAACCACTTGGCAGGATCAAATTTACTAAGTTCAAGGATGAACTTGGTGTTTGTTGTAATGTATCTTTGGATCAAAGGGGAGAATGTTAGATGATCCAAAATACATAGACTATAGTTTAATTATTTAGAATATAATATTAAATTATCTAAAATATTTAATTAGATATTGGAGACATTTTAGAATAACTAATTGTTGTAAAAGATATGACATCTAGAAAGGTGTCGTTTCTTATGAACTATTTTAGGAAAATAGTTAGGAGTGTTGTTATGAGAACATTAAATGTAAATGGACACTTGTAAATGAAATAAGTGATCCATAACAAAATTAGTTTAGGGCATTAGCTTGTTTCTCTTCTTGCAAGAGTGTTAAGTGATTGTGTGTAAACTCTTGCAAATTTTATGTATTTTTATTTTCCTTATTAATAAAATTTGTGTGTCTGAGGACACTTATGCTATTATTGTTAGGTCGAATACAAATAAAAACTTGGCTTCCTTTAACCTTTGTCGAACCTGTCTTACCTATTCCTTCATTTCTTGTACCAATTCCGACCCAACTATTACTTGGTCCTCCAACTTTTCCCAACTCAATGACATCCTGCATGGACTCCCATATAGAGATTAATAAGGAGGCATCCGAATGGAACTGTAACTACCAACGGTAACTACCTTTCCTACTAAGTCTGATTATCCATGACATACATTCTAATCATGTCTTCCATAACCTGATTTACTCTTCCAGTTTGCCCGTCTGTTTCTGGATGATATGCAGTGCTCAGGTTCAACTGAATCCCCAATGTTGACTTCAAACTTGTCCACAACCTAGATGTAAAGAGAGAGTCTCTATCAAAAATGATATTTGTGGGTAACCCATGTAGTCAAATAAATTATCTTATAAAAGCTCGTGCCACATTAGTAACATTGTAAGTGTCTCTCACTGGGATGAAATGGGAACTTTTGGTCAATTTATCAACTATAACCAATATAAAATTATGCCTTTGTGAAGTGAGTGGAAAAACCACAACTAAATCCATAGAAATGACATCCCATTTAGAATTAGGGATGTCATGCAGTTGTAGGAGTTCCAACACACATTCCCTCAATTTAACCCTCAAGTGTACTAGGGAGAATATTCATGGCCTTTTGCTTAGTGAATCAACCACCACATTCTCCTTTCCCTTATTGTATGAGATCCCAAAATCACACTCACTCATGAATTTACTCCACCGCCTTTGTCTAGCATTCAAATCCCTCTCGGTGAAGAGGTGCTTCAAACTCTGGTAGCCAGTTCTTAACTCAAAGATTCTCCCAACGAGGTAGTGTCTCCATAGTTTTAAAGCTAACGTCACTGCTGCTAATTCTAAGTCATGAGTAGCATACAACTCTTCATGTTTCTTCAAATTTCTGGTTGTGTAATCTATTACTCTGTCATCTTCCATCAACACTGCTCCTAATCCTTGCTTTGAAGCATCTATGCAAACAGTGAAGTCCCTTTCCATGTCAAGCACTTGAAGGATTGGTGCACTAATTAGTAACCTCTTTAGTTTGGTGATTGCAGTGTCACATTCGTATGTCCATTCATACCTAGCCCTTTTCGTTGTAATGTGGTGATGCGCTTTTCAATATTTGAAAACCCTTACACAAATCTGTGATAATAACATGCTAGCCCCATGAAGCTACGCACCTCATGAGAATTTTTTGGCAACGACCAATCCATTATGGCCTTTACCTTTTTTGGGTCAACTGAAATCCCTTCTCCTAAAATGATGTGCCCAAGAAAATGAATTTTCTTTAGAAAGAAGGAACATTTTGACAATTTTCCATACAACTGATTTTCTCTTATGCAATTCAATACAACCCTTAGGTGCTCTTCATGCTCCTTTTAATTCTTGGAATACACAAGAGATCATCCAGAAATACTTGCACAAATTGGTCTAAATTCTTCCTGAACAAACCATTCATGAAACTCATGAATACTACTGATGCATTGGTCAAGCAAATGGTACAACTGCGAACTCATAGTGCCCAAACCGAGTCCTAAATGCAGTTTTTGGGATGTCACCTTCCTTAATCCTCAATTGGTGGTATCTTGATCGTAGATCGATCTTTGAGAAAATTGTTTCTCCCTTCATCAGTCAAATAGGTCATATATTCAAGGTATCAAGTACTTATTCTTTATTGTGGCTCCATTAAAGTCCCTATAATCCATACATAGCCTTAAGTAGCCATCCTTCTTCTTAACGAAAATCAACAGTGCACCCCAAGGTGAAATACTAAGTCTAATAAATCCCAAGTCTAAAATATCTTTTAACTACATCTGCAACTCACAAAGTTCTATAGCCTGTCATCTTGTAGGGTGTCTTGGAGATTGGTTCTACACCAATTTTTAAGTCTATTGTGAAATCGATCTCCCTCACAGGTCGTAATCTAGGAAATTCCTTAGGGAAAACATCCTCGAATTCTAACAAAACTGGGTGATGATCAAGGAAGGGTCATTTTTGGTCACTTACAACCTCAACCACATATACTTTACAACCTTGACGAAGACATCGTTTTACCTTCATCATGGATATGAATCGTAGGGGAACTCCTCTCTTGATACCACAAATCTCAATTGACCTACCTTCATCATCTAAACAAATCACCTTCTTTTTGAAACAGTCCACTAAAGCTTGATGCACTTCTAGTCAGTCCATTCTGATAATTACATCGTATGTCCCCAGTGTTGTGATGTATGCCTTCAACTTAGTCATACACACCCCGAGGTTCACCAGACATTGGTCAACACTAGTTCCTATGACTTGTTTTATCCCATAAGCCATTTCAACTTGTTTAAAGTCATCGTGATCATAGGTTTCCAACCCATAGTTTTCTAATGCAATTGGTGCAATGAAACTATTTGTAGCACTAGAATCAAATAAAATTTTAACTTTTAGATTGTTTATCATACCCTAGGTTTCTACCATGTTGGTGTTCAACTTGTTGGTTATCAACTACTGCATAGATTCGATAATTGTTTCTTTCTCCCCCCATTAGTGCTTTTCCTTCTCTACAGTTGTTACCAATTTGTAACTCAAGACAGTCGTGCTAGTAATGAGGCTCCCCGTATCCCCAACAAGTGATGTGAGGTAAAATCTGAACAAAATGTTATGGAGTTCTTTGGAAAGATATCCTTTCCCTAAGACCCCTGCCCCTGCTTGTGGGTCCTCGTGTATGACCATGATTTGCATGAGTCCTAGAAGATGTCGGTGAAGCTGCACTAGCAACCATTTAAATCCCCACTGTTAGTGCTCTAGGTACAACCCTGTTTCCATATGGCAATGGCCTAAAAAAAATAAGGTATGAGGGGCCTTAGCCATAAGCTTTGGTTGTTGTGGAAAAATGGTTTTGTTTCCACCTTTTAATTCTAAGTGCTCTTCAACATAACAAGCATGATCAACAACTTATGCAACTGAGGATGGTTTCTACATTCACACCAATGTCCTAATCTCAAGATTCAATCCATAAACGAAACGATCCGCTTGGCATTGATCAGTTTCCATGTAGGGGACATACTTGACCAATTCCATGAATCTAATCTCATATTCCTCTACCATGCAGTTTCCATGTACCAAAGCATGGAAGGATCCTACCTATTGTTCTTCATAATATGTTGGTAGGTAATTTTTCCTAAATCTCTCCTCAAGTAACTCCTAGGTAACTGTGTCAGGAGTGAGGTGTAGTTTACGCTCTAAGTTACCCCACCAGTTTAAGGAACTATCTCTGACTTGGAATATCACTATTTTAGCTTTTGAATTGGAAGTATAATCTCTTAGTGTGAAGCACCTTCTCATTCCCTCTAACCAGGCTTATGCTCGTTCACTGACACGACCTCCAGCAAACTCTGGGAGCTTATTCTTTTGGAGCTCCCTAGTAATTTCCTTAATTGGAGGTCCTCTAGAAGAGTCTCTTGATCCATCGAGATATCCCAACCCTAATGGAGGGTGCTCCATTTCCACCTTAATTATTTGGCGCTCTCTTATTTCCTCACATCCTCACCATTTTGAATTGTCCAAATATTTGTACAACACACAAGACTTATTAGTGCAATGTAGGACCTTGTCAATTCTTACTCAGCTCAAGCATGGTTTGCAAAATGATAGGTATAAGTTTTCGTTTTGATATTCTTGTAAAAGAGCATTACTAATATTGAGAAGATAATCATGGATCTACTAAATCCTCTCCCATCACTAGCTAAGAAAATGTTGTGACGCACTACTGGTTACCCTTAAATATTTTAGATATGCCTAAACAATCATCCTAAATCCACCTTATATATTTTGAGCGTTCACATAAACACTAAATTACCATTTTTAATCACATTATTATAACTAGGTGTCCTCTTGAAATCCCATCAACAATGCTAGATAGTCCTTTTTATTTTAAAGCATCCTTGTGTTTTCCAATTGGGCGCCTAATGGTCTCAATCAACTCAATATTTATATTATTGTTAGATATTTACTATCCAATTGACGTATGTAGAATGGCTAGTGCTACATGTTTTAAGATAACAATATTGTATATTGTAAGTGGTCCTAACATACTAAGCAATTGTTCTTCACCTTTGACAAATTTAATGTATTAACAAGTTCAATTTCTCTTTTATAAACATATGCAATTAAAGACAAGTAAAATCTACTAAAATAAAAAGAGAAATATGTTTTGTGCAATGCAATGGAGCTTTGATCTCAACGGTTTAGAAGATAGGTTTTTTGTTTTTTGTTTTGTTTTTTTTTTCCACAAGTCTTGTGTTTTCGTATGGAATATATGAAAAATTATTTGTTACTTATATGCATTAAGTCTTGTCTCGAGTGACATATTTTTTTTTTGTAGGTTGTATACTTATTGGGCTGAGAAAAAAATTAAAAAATAAATTAGGGACACTTTTCTTTCTAGATGAAAGAAAATCATAATATACATATCACATTAAAATATAACATATAAATAGTAGGTATATATAATATCTATTTTACTATATAAATTAAAATAATAATCCCTAACCATATTTAAATTAAGTAATAAGCATATAAAAAATTAATATGATTTTTCACCCCATTTTACCATGGATATTATTAAGTTCTAGATAAGATTCCTTACAATACTATGGGTCAATACCATGGCTTCTCAATACGACATAACCAAAACCATAACTCATTTAAAAATAAAAATAAAGATAAAGTGTGTATTTCCATTTAATTTAATTTTATAATATTTTTCAAATTAGAACTTAATGCTTACAATTAATATACAATATATCAAGATGGTGAACCATGGATATGCAACACTATTTTACCATGTATATTATTAACTTGTAAATAGGCTTTGTTACAATACCAATGGGTCAATACCATAGGCTATCAATACCTTTTGCAATTTTTTTTTCAAAACTATTCAAAATCCCTACATTCCAATAATATATATAAATAACCATAAAAATAAAATAAAATACTTCTAAGATGATAAATAAAAAAAGTGCTATAGAAAAATAGGTGTTGGAGCTCTAGTTGACGTGTGAAAGGTAAGTTCTCTCTTTATCAAATGTTTGAAAACATTTTTTTGTTTTTTTTTTCAAATAAAGAACACAAGTTTGATTGTTCCTGAAATACTTTAGCGCCAGAGAAAACAAAATTCACTCACTTCCCTAAGTTGATCTTTCTCATCCTCACTTTGAAGTAATTATATTACATAAAGTGAAAACACGAAGTAATAATTGATAGTAAAAAACATTGAACATTAATAGTTGAAGATTTCTCATTGTCATTAATAGGTGAAATTTTTTTATCACACACAATTTCACTCCATAAATATGTTCTTTCGGTAGTAAAGTGGTTTTTCACCTTCGTTAAGTACATTGAACTATATTGATTGGAAATGTCTCATTCCATACCTAATCCACTAGTTTTGTAACCATTCCAAAATTTACACATTTGCCCCTCAGAAAGTATATGGTATCGACCTTGATGTTGGTGTTGCTATAGAGCAAATATCATTTCACGTTACCGAAAAAAAAATTGAGTAAACTTTACACCAACATTTGTATATAATTTTTTTTTTACACTATGATCAAAGTTTAAACCAAACCATATATACACGTCCCATTTTACAAATAAAAATCAGGTTATGACAGTAAGCCTCGAGGTTTTAAATGCTCCATATCTAAAACCAAACTACCAAATTTATCATATCTACAAAACCAGTTCAAAGCACCATGTGACATGAACAAACATAGCAGACTATGGAACAACCAAAACACCCCATTTCCTGTAGCCTTGGCTTAAATTTGGTGAATTAAAAGTTCCACAATTTGATCAATTTGGCTTGTTTATGTTATATGCAGCTTATTCCATCACCCATAAATACTTTAGCAGGTGCTTTGTATAAAGTATTGTGTGCATCACTTGATCAGGTGATGAAAGAGATATGCCAAGCTTTGACAATTTAAGCTTAGGGGCATGTTTTCCAATGGACCACAACATTGTTGTCTAGCCTCAATCTATGACCATTGAGTTTGGCTGTGCATTTCTTTGCAGTGGTTGTATATGGTGTTGCCTGACTTTCCCTTCACCAAAATTATTTTGGCTTGGTGTTCAGTTGATTTCTATTCTAGAATAATTAATTTATTTTTTTAATATCCGAGAGTCTCTAATTGACTTTTTTTTTTTTTTTTGCCTAAATGAATTTATTGTATTTTTTTTTGTATGCATGGTGTTTTTCTTATAGGTGGTGCTACTAGGTGTGTTTCAAGGTTTAGATTTTGAATATGGGATCTGATACCATATGTAAGGACCTAACCTAAATTTTCTAACTAAACCAAATTTATTCTTTAATTTAAACACAATAAGAAGGAAAATAGCCTATTTATGGCTCAAAATTTATTTGATGATAATATACAAGTAAATTTTATTTACAACATATTAAACAAGTAAGAAATTTCATTGCATCAATTTACATAAGTAATCAACAAATAGAAGAATACATGTATCAATAGCTTGGTTATGATGCCCCTGATTCTGTTGAGATGCTCCTAATGGAGTACCCGACTGAATTTACCTCCCAGCCAACTAGGAATAATTTCCTATCCCAAGGAACCTCCACAAATTCCCTAGCCCTATGATCCCAAGTCCTACCAGTTGTAGTGTGTCCAAGTTAAAACCAACACTCTCCAATAGATCCAAGTTTGAGTTCTCTCATTTTCTCACCATTCTCTCTCTTCTCCACATTCCTCCCCAAAATAAAATCCTTCAATGCGAAAACAAAGACCAAGGATCTTACCCCTTCTCCTCTCATCATCCTTCCCTTTATGCCTCTTTCTCCTATCCACCTCAACCACTTACCATTAATGCCATGAATATCCCCTCATCCTTTTAATTTAATAACCTTGACTTTCCTTGTCATATCTTATCCAAAAGTAGATTTGAGAAGAAACATTGGGAATAGAAAGAAAGATATTTGATTTAGAAATAAATTGGAGAATACCATATATTATTCAAAAGTAGATTTAAGAAGACACATTGAGAATAGAAATGTACATATCTAATTTAGAAATAAATTGGAGAAATCCATATCTTATCGAAAAGTATAGTTAAGAAAATACCTTGGGAATATAAATATGGATATTTAATTTAGAATTAAATTGGAGAAGACCATATCTTATCCAAAGGTAGATTTGAGAAGATACAGTGGGAATAGAAATAATAACAAATAATAAAAGTTAAAATAAAATTACAGATTCACAAATGTAGATATATACCAATATTACTTAATAATTATAAGTCAATATTTACAGGTTAATTAAACGCTACAAAATTAACATGATAGGATCAAGTGAGACGTTACAATAGAAACATAACATATTTCAACTTAAAAAATAGCTAAGTAGCCCATGAAGAAACATGATTACAAATAATTTTATAAGATCTTATAATTGTTTAAAATAAAACTACTTTGTTATTAATCGACAATCAACCAACAAACAAGTTAGCTAAAAATATGGTATTTTATTCAAACACAAAAAATGTTGATACAATCAGAAAGAATGTTGATACAAAATAATATTATTAACTTTTTCCAAAAAAAAATCATTAAACTAAAATATGGTCCAATAATAAATAAAACTTTAATATCTTCATCAATAATTTGGAAGAGTTAAATTCACTAAAATTAAAACTAAACTAAGTTTTTTTTGCACGTGAGAACTTTTGGATCAAAAGGGAAGTTGTTATTAATAGTGATCTTAAATTTCAAGTTATTATTTTTAACTGGACATTAATAATACTCATGTGATTAAGTCATTACCTATTTATAATAGTTTTCGGAACTACTTTTTTACTATAAAAATTGAGTTGTTTAAATCCTAACATATTCCCATGTGTCATAGTGTAGAATTGCAACCATGCTTACATTATTTATAATGTGAGTTGATAATCAAGATATATTATAATATAGTAATTTAAAGTTCCATTAATGAAACTAAGGCTGATAATTCTTATTCATGTCAAAAGGGATTATATATATATTAATAAGTTGGATTGGTTTATAAAATGGAGCATTATTATTTATCCACCAGGGTTAAGATTCCTTGGTGGTATATTCATTGTGCAACCAATCATCTCGCTTATGAAAATAAGTTATTTCATGTGGTTTGGGTTAGGTGTGAACCCTCCACAAACTTTGTTGAATGAATACTCTTAGTTACAACATTTTTGTTGAAGTATTATTTTTGTGAATAATGAAATTTACTTGCTTCATGTGGCCACATTAGAGAAGTTGTTACTTATAATACACGTTAACTTGAAGTGTCTATGAAAACCAGAGATATCATATATAAATACAATAATATGAACTCGCCTACTTAGTAATTAATTTAAAAGTAATTTTATTATATATTCTTATACACTATGTACTTAAATGCAATTTTTATAGAAAGCATAATGTGCGAGTTTTTGTAGTTAACACTTTAACACTCTTGGTCATTTCTATGACTCGTAATCAAAGCCATCAAGGGGAGAGAGAGATATCAAAGCCATCAAGTGGGGGAGAGAGAGAAAGATCAAAGCCATCAAGGGGAGAGAGAGAGATATGTGTTGTCATTGTTGGAAAATCACTGAGTTTATAGATTAAAGTTGATTTTCCTTGGAATTTTTTTTATATTGCTTTACTCTTTCGTCAAGTAATTATCAAAACATGAAGACCATGAAACACAAAGAACACAAGATAGAGGTTCCATGCCAGGGAAAAACCCCACAACTTGGATAAAACTCAAACAATCCACTTCTTATAGAATCAAATCAATATGAGATTTCCAATGACCAAGTCAAACCACCTTCTAGATGCAAGTCCTCACAATTCAACAAAAGAATGTCACTTCTTTATTGCAACTTTCAGACCATTGCAATCTTCATACTTCTCCAATATTTCTTCAACTTTAGACCTCTGCAAAACCATTGCAACTTCGGACCTCTGCAAAACCATTACAGCTTCGGACCTCTGCAAAACCACTACAACTTCGGACCTTTGCAAAAACTGTACAACTTTGGACCTCTACAAAACCTCTGCAACTTCAGAACTCTGCAAAACCTATGCAACGTTGGACTTCTCATTACAATTATAGACCTCTGTAAAGCTACTGCAATTTTGCAATTTTCAGGTCTCTAAAACGCTTGTAACTTCAATCTGAGTAAACTCCTTGATATTTTGGTTAGGAGCAAACGTATTATAGTTTCTTGGTTCTACTTGCTTCTTGCTAGTCCTTCTATGCTTCTTGATTGAACTGTAGATGATGGTCCAAAACAAAGAGAGAGAGAGAGAGAGAGAGAGAGAGAGAGAGAGAGAGAGAGAAATGTGTTGGCATTGTTGGAAAATCATTAAGTTTATAGATTAAAGTTGATTTTCCTAACTTGATAGTTACTTGTGATATTAGTTAGAATTTTATTATATTTCTTTACTCTTTCACGAAGTAATTATCAAAACATGAAGATAATGAAACACAAAGAACACAAGATATAGGCTCCACATCAGGGAAAAATACCACAACTTGGAGAAAACTCGAACAATCCACTGCTTATAGAATTAGATCAACATGAGAATTCAAATGACCAAGTCAAACCACCTTCTAGCTACAAGTCCTCATAAGTCAACAAAATAATGTCACTTCCTTATTGCAACTTTCAAACCACTGCAATCTTTAGACTTCTCCAATACTGCTTCAACTTCGAACCTCTGCAAAACCACTACGAATTCAAACGTCTGCAAAACCAGTGTAACTTCAGACCTCTACAAACCTATGCAACTTCAGACTTCTCACTGCAATTTCAGACCTCTATAAAACTACTGCAATTCTATAATTTTTAGGTCTCTGAAACACTCTTGTAACTTCGATCTGAGTAGACTCCTTTATATTTAGGTTAGGTTACTTGATAGTTACTTGTGATATTAGTTAGAATTTTATTATATTGCTTTACTCTTTCATCAAGTAATTATCAAAACATGAAGATCATGAAACATAAAGAACACAAAATATAGGCTCCATGTCAGGGAAAAACCCCACAACTTGGGGAAAACTCAAACAATACACTTCTTATAGAATCAGATCAACAGGAGATTTCCAATGACCAAGTCAAACCACCTTCTGGCTACAAGTACTCACAAGTCAACAAAAGAATGTCACTTCCTTACTACAACTTTCAGACCACTGCAATCTTCACACTTCTCCAATATTGCTTCAACTTCGAACCTCTGCAAAACCATTGCAACTTCAGACCTTTGCAAAACCACTGCAACTTCGAACCTCTACAAAACCACTACAAATTTGGACCTCTGTAAAACCTCTACAACTTTAGACCTCTACAAAACCTCTGTAAATTCAGACCTCTGTAAAACTTATGAAACTTCATACTTCTCACTACAATATCAGAGCTTTGTAAAACTACTGCAATTCTGCACTTTTTGGGTCTTTGAAACACTCTTGTAACTTCGATCTGAGTAGACTCCTTTATATTTCGGTTAAGAGAAAACTTCTTATAGTTTCTTGGTTCTCCTTGCTTCTTGCTAGTCCTTCTATGCTTCTTAATCGAATTGTAGATGATGGTCCAAATGAATATGAATTACCTTCTTTATATGCTTGTTTCCTCATGTCAAATAGCCAAGTAATGAGGCCGACTTGTATTACTTCTTTAGGCCGACTTATAGATACATCTAAAGATGGACTTGAAGCTAGAGGTCTAATAACTTTTTGTAGACAAGATACTGCCATCCTTTTGAATCATAATATATCCTAAAGGCATGTAATGTATGCCTTCACCTATCAAGCATGAAACCTATGCTTCTTAAACAAATAAAAAATGTTTTCTTTCTTCTTTACATCATATATGAGTACAAGGACAATTATGAAGACTGGACCTAGTTACTTTTCCAACATGCATCACATATGTTAATGCAAATTTCCTCGAGGGTTAGCTCAATTGGTCGAGTCCCTGTCATTAAAACACCTTTTCTATTGAGAGGTCACAAATTCAATTCTCTCGACACCCTCAGGGTCAGGTTTTGTGATTGAGATAGAAGGAAGTGATCGCTTTGGGTGTATATGTCTGATACAAATATTTCATGAACATAACGATCACTGATCTCCAACAACAACAACAACAATTAATTTTTACTACTTAGCTTTATCCTCTTTATATATATAATTATATAATATTATGTGTATATATATATATGATATTCTACTTAGTCCTAAAGATCAGTTAAAATGATGTTCAAATGATTTGGATTTTCTTGTTAAAATTGTAATGATCAAATAATAAGAAACACGTCACAAAGTTGAATCCATTTAGTTTTTTTTTAATTAAATTTACGTATATTATCCGTTTACAATATGTATCCCACATATAAATCATAAAAATACTAAAAACTTTATTGAAAAAAACATAAACATTGCTAAATTATATATATAAGGTGAGGTATGACAACAATGTACTACATGAAAAATATAATATATAAAAATGTGACTTAGTATAAAAATATATAATATATAATATAGTAATAGTGGGAGGGCCATGAGGTAGAGTAATATCTTTTATAATATATTAATTAATAAGTATATCTTTTATTGAGATTATAGGTTTTATTAGAATTTTATATGATAATTGTATTAAAATTTAATTGTGAAGGGTTATTTATTTAGGTTATTATAGTTTTAATGGGAAAATAATTAAATTAGATAAGCGTTGATTTTATTTAATTTATTATAGTGTTAATGGTAAAATAGTTTAGTTGGATAAGTGTTGAATTTTTTTAGATTATTATAATTTTAATGGTAAAATGATTATATTAGAAAAGTGTTGATTTTAAGAAAGCAGTGAGTGTTGATAGAGAGATTAAGGTTTGGATGAGTTGTAGTATTAGAGAATACTTCTTATTAAAATTGATATTTATATTGAGATTTATATGTTAAAATACAATTTAGCTATGAAAGGTTGTATATATCATTATAATTTTGATAATGAAATGAAAAGATGCATATATCATATTCTCGACAATGAAATGGTTTAGTTAGGTGAATATTGGGTTTAAGAGAGTTTAATATGCTAAGTGAAGATAGATAAACCTACATAAATCTTGGATTTATTAGTTGTCGTATCATTTAGCATAAATTAGCAATGTTATATTTGAAGTTATCGTAGATTATATATAGAAATATTTTTTACGATGTTACTCCCTAGCTCTAATTCAAAATAATATTCACAATAAATGCCTAAGTTTGGTTAAGTTGAGTAAATGTTGGTTTGAGAATTTTGTATATTAAGTGAGAATGGGTAAAGAGATTTATCAAAATCTTGAATTTAATAAAAATTGCACCACTTAACTTAAATCATAAAACAATGTAATTAAATATATATATATATATATATAGATTTATAATATTATTTTACCCTAATATCTTCTCGTGAACCATTCTCATACATGAAGGTGAGTGGGTTAGGCTAGGTTGGATGGGAAAATATTACATAATATAATATAATATTATATTTTACTTAATATTTCTCCCCAATATAATAATAATAATATTAAATTTTTAAAAAAACAACATTTTTAATAGTAAAAATTTATACACAAAAATATTTAATTATAAAATATTTACTATTATATTTTAATTATAAAATTTAATTTAATTTATATTATATTTATTTCTCAATAATCATTATGTAAAACATAAAATATATAGTTTTTAAATATTATTTTGATAAAATTAAATATATTATATGTTATAATTACATATATAATTTAAAAATAAAAGAATATATTTTTTTAAATGTTATTATTATGTTAAATATTATCATAATAGAATTAGGCATATTATATCTATATATATATGGAAAAAAATTCAATTTTCTCTAAGTTCGATGGTTAAAGTGAGGTTGTTGGTACCAGGCTAACCCACAAGTATACTCATTTAAGCATTCACAAGGCTCGAAGCCATTGCAACAATAATCATCAAGGCATTATAGCTCATCATGCCACTAGTAGGGATTTGAACCTAGGTGGGGAAGATAACAACCATTCCACTCAACCACCTAAGGTAACTCCAATTTTTTTTTGGCTCTTGGGCTTGAACACGCACAAAGTTGTGCCCCAAGATAACTTTAACGACATACATCAACTTGGAATGGTGAAAAATCGAAGTTGGCGGGGTTGTGTGATCAGTCATGTGATAAGATCGCCAAGTTGGGCACCTTGCGAAGGCAAGGGCATCCATGCGACAACATGGGTGAGTCATGCATGATGGGCATTGTGTGACAACATACCCATGGTGAAGGGATACCTAGGAACTGGAACAAGATATGTAGACGCAAAGAAATTGAGTTGGAAAGCCTTGTTGCAATTGTGTACGATAGAGGAAAATCGAGTGGTAAAGTTCCCAAGCCGCACTTGCACAAAGGTGGGGCTCTGGGTGACATACCCATGTGACGAGTGTGTCAAGCGCATCAAGCAAACTAAGAGCACGAGTGGCAAGTCACACATGTCAGCTTCAGGAAGAATGGGCGTCGGCCAAAGGGAACGACCGCCCAACCACAAGGCAAGACTTGTATATACACAAGGTCATGCGAGTGGGGAGAGAAACCAATGAATTCGCAAGTCATAAAAAAAAGTGAATTTGAAGTAGAAATGAAGAATGCAAGGAACACAATGCTAAAGGAAAGGCACAGGTTAGGATATGCACTCATCTTGGGTGAGTTGGGACGATCATCCAGATTTTCTTTGGGCTTCTATTGGCTTGTAAGGGAAAATCCTTAGGCTGCCCATTATTTGTCTATTATATATTTGTTGAATTTTTGCATAATTGTTGTGGAAGCAAACCTTTGGGGTTTGGCCCAACTTTAGTTGGTGATATTTTGAAGTTGTGCTACCTTGTGACACCAAGTCGACGCGGGCTTGGTCCAAGGCATGCCTTTGTCAATCTGAATTTGTAAATTGTATTTGAAATAATTGAAGTAAAGGGGATTTTTTTGTTGGGAGCTCCCCTCCCATGTAAAATGATGTGCACTTTTATGTTTATGTTTTATTGTTGAAGTTATATTGTTATTCATTGTTGAAGTTGTTCATATCGCAAGTTGAATGAATGTGAATGAAGTAAAGAGAAGTAAAGTTGTAAGATTGGCTAAGTGTTAAAGAGATTCATGGAAGGGCTATTGTGTTGAAGTCATTAGAAAACTCATTCTGCAACTTGATAGTGGCTTCGCTAAAAGACACATAAGCTAGAGGCATAGTCTGAAAGTAAGTAGTTGTGTGCCTTACAACGAAAACTTGTTGGTGTCAAATGCCCTCGGTGGTTCTAATCATGTGATCATTGTGGGGTCGTGATAGTTGGTATCAGAGCTCAATGTTGAATTTGCAACAAGAAAATCATAAGTTATTTTTGTCCTTGAATTAAATTATGAATAAAATTGTAATTCCACATCACAAGATAACTTGTACAAGTTAACCAAGTTAAATTGACTTAGTTGTCTTAGTTAATTCGAGTTGAGGATCTAACTTGAGTCATGTAAAGTGTCTCCTACAATATAGGAGCCTTGATTCAGTTTATTTTGAGTTGTAATTAATTAATTTAGTTTAACTGATTTAAATTCAGTTAAACTAGTTCCAACTGATGGAAGAACTAGTAGGAGGTCAAACATTGGGGTGTTGCTTCTAAGAGTTACCCAGTTGAGATTGGAGTTCGGGGACAATGTACTATTAGTTGTATAATCATTTGAATTGTACAGGTGGTGCATGCCGTTAGAGGAAGGCCTATGAGGATTGTGAAATTCATATTGAGGAATTTCCCTAATTAATAGGTGCCTGATTCCCAAGGAAATAGGGACTTGGGAAAGCCAAAATTTGGTTAAGTATTAGCCTAGGCTTGCTTAGAAAGTTGTGTGATAGATAGAGATAGTGCGGAGGTTGCTTGGGATTGAGAAAAGCATTGTAATATTCTCATTTTTTTTACTAATGCAATATACAGATACTAGGGGTTTTTAGTTGTGGCTTTCCCCAGGAAATCATTTTGTAATGTGTTGATTGAATTCTTTCTCTTTTATGCTTCGTGATTTCTCGATCGATCAATTGTTTCCGTTGATGTGTAGAGTAGATTCAAGTCTTTTGTTTTAGCATATTACATAAGTAATTTGAATCTACAAGGAATTTATATATGGTATCAGAGCAGAAATCACTCTAGAAGAGGAGAATATGAGTTTTTCTTTTGCAGGTGAAATCGAGTTTCCAGTATCATTCTTCAGAGTCAATAAGATTTCGTTCTACGGATTAAGACTCAAATATGCCCTTGAGGGTAGTTCAAACTATATTTCTTGGAAGTACAGGATGGAGGCAGTGTTGGAAGACAACGGGCTAAAGGAATTCATAGACAAAGATATTCCTAAGCATCCAACAACTGATGCTCAAGATCTGGCAGAGTGGAGGAAATGTGTTGCAAAGGCTAGAAGGATCATACTAGAAGAAGTTAAAGATCATATTATCTTCAACCTCCATGGGAAGGAGACTCCATATGCAATGTGGAAGGCCTTTAAAAACTTGTTTTAGAACAACAATGACCACATGAAGTTGGCACTGAAGGACAAGCTCAGGAAAATCAAGATGGAGAAGGGCAACACAATACCAAAGTACTTGACCAAGTTCACTCAATGTCGAGATGAGCTTGGAAGTGTTGGTATTACAGTTTCTGAATATGGTCTAGTCAGCCTAGCACTTCTAGGCCTTCCCAAGAGCTGGCACATCTATCGGGATTCTGTAAATGAGAGGGAGAAGCTACTAGAGTGGGAGTGTTTGTGGCCAGACTTGGTGAAAGAAGAGATTTAGCAAGACACCAGAGATGGATCCTCATCCAAGCATGATGATGAGGAGAAAGGTGCGTTGCCTAGAAAGGAAAAGAAAGGGAAAGGGAAGTCATCCCGTTGAAAATTAGATTCTTGTCAGGCAGGAAAGAAGAAGAACATGTCGAAGATTAAATTTTTTCACTGTCACGAGCTGGGACACTATGCCATGAAGTTTCCACACAAGAAGGTTGTCAAGAAGCCCTCAGGAGGAGTGGCAGGTGAAGCTCTTGCTTCGAAACTTCAGTTGGATTTCACCCTCATTTCTTGCATGGTGACATCAATGATGGGTAGTGTGTGATATCTCGATAATGGAGCCTCATTCCATATGACCGGAAACAAATAATTTTTCAGTGACTTGGAGGAGAAGGACCTACAAATGCACATCGAAATGGGAGATGATGGAAGATATATGGAAACTGGAATCTGCATTATTACTTTTTAGAGGGATTCTGGTTCTCCTCACATTAAAAGATGTTTTATGTTCCTGGTCTAAAGAAGATTTTGTTATCAGTTGCTATGTTGGAGGACCGTTGCTATGATGTGATATTTAGAAAAGGAAAAGCTTTCCTTCATCACATATCCTCAGGACAAGTGAAGCAAATCATGATTTGAGTGAAGAACCTCTACAAATCATATGTAAAAGAATGTGATGCTTTGCGCACAAAAGCAAAGAAGGTTTAGAGCCGAGGCATCGGTGAATTGCGGCATAGAATATTGGGTCACTTGCACCACAGAGCTTTGAATATCATGCAACATATTTCTACAAGACTTCCCAAGGGTACACTAGAGCAAAAAGATACATGCAAAGGGTGTACATTTGGGAAGTACACCAAAGCCACCATTCATGAAAAGGACAGTCGAGCACAAGTGATTTTTGAAAGATTTCACTTAGATGTGTGTGGAACATTCTCGATAGCCTCCACAACCAAGCACAGGTATTATATAATATTTGTAAATGGTTTCTCACATAAGTGTTGGATTTTTTTCACGTAGAAGAAAGACCATACATTCTCTATTTTTTGTGAATTTAAAGCACTTGTTGAGAAGGACACTAGCAAGAAAGTGAAGGCTCCCAGGAGCAATAAGGGTGGAGAATATGTGTTGAATGAATTCAAGAAATTATGTGCATTATAAGGAATTCAACAGGAATTCAATCACCCCATAACTCACAACAGAATGGGGTAGCTGAAAGGAAGAACATAAGTATTGTGGGAGCTTCATGGGCAATGTTACATGATCAGGGCCTACCATTGCACTTGTGGGCTGAAGCATGCAACACAATTGTATATGTGCAGAACATAAGTCCTCATTGGATTCTCGGGATGAGTACACTAGAAGAAGCTTCTTCAGGTAAGAAACAAGATGTGGCACACTTCAGGATCTTTGGTTCATCAATTTACTATCATGTTGCCAATGATGTAAGGAAAAAACTAGAGCCAACAACTAAGTTGGGCATATTTGTGGGGTACATTGAGACTCCTCACAACTATCAGGTGTACCTTCCATCTCACAGGATGACAGTGGTTTGTAGAGATGTGAAGTTCGATGAAGAGAAGGCCATGAGATGTTACCTTGAGAAGGAACTTCAATTGCATGAAAATGAGGAGCTTTTAGCTCCATAGGAATAACTTCAAGATGATGTGGAGTAGCCACATGCAGAGGAGCAGAGTGTGGAAGCACCCACTCATGCAGATACTTGCAAAGATGGAAGGAAGAACACCAACGAAGCTTAAATATTGATGCATGATGCTAGAGAGAATGTGGGAGCACCCACATCACAGCGCAAACAGAGGAGGTCACCAGATCAGTATATTGGCTAAATGGATCTAATGAAAAAGAGTGTAGAGATTGAGTCATCATCATTCGAGGAAGTAGTGTAGTAACCAATATGGGTTGATGCCATGGTAGAGGAATATGACTCCATTATCAAAGACATTGTTTGATAAATGGTCCCAAGACTAGCAAACAAGTCAGTGGTGAGTTTCAGATGGCTTTATAAGGTAAAGAAAGCAGCAAATAGGAGTGTGGAGAAACACAAGGAGAGATTTTTGGCCAGAGGGTTCTCTTAGGTGGACAAAATGTATTACGAGGAGACCTTTGCTCCAGTAGCAAGGTACTCTTCAATCAGATCTATTCTAGCACTTTCAACACATATGGGATGGGAAAATAC
The DNA here is from genome assembly GCA_000404065.3 of Pinus taeda. Lineage (NCBI taxonomy): Eukaryota > Viridiplantae > Streptophyta > Pinopsida > Pinales > Pinaceae > Pinus > Pinus taeda. Next base: position 154,327 of record APFE031246827.1, on the reverse strand, counting down.
ATCAAATGGATGTGAAGACAACCTTCCTCAACGGAGTGATCAAGGAAGAGGTGTACATTGAGAAGCCATAAGGATTTGAGAACTTCAATAAAGATTTGCATGTGTGTAGACTGAAGCGAGTGTTGTATGGATTGAAACAAGCACCCTGTGCTTGGTACACCAAGATTGACAGCTATTTCACCAGGTTGGGCTTCACCAAAAGTGATGCAGATGCAAACCTTTACCATATTGTGGTTGAAGGTAAATTATTGATTATAATATTATATGTCGATGATTCAATTCTAACAGGTAATGAGAAGCTGGTAAAATTTTGCAAAGAGGATCTTGTAAGAAAATTTGAGATAAAGGACCTGGGGCTCGTGCATTATTTCCTTGGTATGGAAGTCTGTAAAGGATATGAGAAACTTTTGTCTCTCAGGGAAAGTATGCGAACAAGATACTGAAGCAGTTCCACATGGAGAGCAACGAACCCATGGAGACTCCTCTAGCAGGGAATTGGAGGAAGGAAGATGCTACTTCAAGTGAAGTAGTGGAGGCTACCATTTACAATAATCTTGTGGGTTCACTTATGTATTTGGTGAACACATGAACAAACATATGTTTTTGAAACTAAAAAACTTAGCCAAGCAATGGTTAAGCCAACCAAACCCTATTGGAAGGTAGCTAAACATGTATTGAGATACCTCAGAGGCACCATTCAATTTGATATTTTGTACAGACTAACAGAGGGAGTGAACTTGTAAGGCCTCAAAGATGTATATTGGGTAGGGATTCCATCAGATAATAATAGCACATTAGGGGGAATCTTCAATATTGGGTTAGAAACAGTTTCTTGGTACAACAGGAATCAGAGATTAGTTGCACTCAGTTTGACAGAAGCATATTACATCATTGTTAGTCAAGAAAATTGTGAGGCTATATGGATGAGGAAGATCCTTGTTGGGTTATTTGGTCAGCAGATGGATCCTACAATGATTTATTGTGACAATTAGAGTTGTATCAAACTCTTTGAGAATCTAGTTTTTCATGAGGGATCATGTGTAGAGGAGAATCATGTTGACGAAGTACATTCCTATCAAGGAATATGATGTAGACATCTTGACTAAGGTATTTTCAAGAGGAAAATTCGAGTTCCATAGAGGCAGGATTAGGGTATCTGATAATCCATTTCTTGTTGAAAGGGAGTGTTGAAAATGGAACAAGAAAATCCTAATTTAGTTTTGTCCTTGAATCAAACTAGGAATAAAATTGTAATTCCACATCACAAGACAACTTGTACGAATTAACTAAGTTAAATTGACTTAGTTGGCTCATTTAATTTGAGTTGAGGATCTACTTGAGTCATGTAGAGTGTCTCCTACATTATAGGAGCCCTGGTTGAGTTTATTTTGAGTTGTAATTAATTAATTCAATTTAACTGAGTTAAAATTAGTTAAACTAGTTCCAAGTGATGGAGGAACCAGTAGGAGGTTAGACAGTGGGGTGATGCTTCATGTGTTCAACCAGTTAATTGATGATTCACTCATAAATAGCTCAAGCATGTCAGATCTGAGAGTTACCTAGTTGAGGTTGGAGTTCAGGGACAATGTACTATCAGTTGTATAATCATCTAAATTGTATTGGTGGTGCATTCCATTAGAGGAAGGCCTATGAGGATCATGCAAGTAATATTGAGGAATTTCCATAATTAATAGGGGGCTAATCCCCAAGGAAATAAGGACTTGGGCAAGCCAAAATTTGGTTAAGTATTGGCTTGGGCTTGTCTAGGAAGTTGTGAGATAGATACAGATAGTGCAGAGGTTGCTCGAGCTTGAGAAAATCATTCTAATCTTCTCATATTTTTTGACTAATGCGGTATACATATAGCAAGCATTTTTAGCTATGGCTTTCCTTAGGAAATCATTGTGTAATGTGTTGATTGAATTCTTTCTCTTGTATGCTTCGTGATTTCTCAATCGATTAATTTTTTCCATTGATGAGTAGAGTATATTAAAGTCTTTTGTTTTAGCATATTACATAAGCAGTCTCAATCTACATGGAAATTCTATACTCAGTTTCATGATGAGGACTCAAGGGAAGTCATTTGGTGTAAGTGAAGTCAGTGGCATGACAACCACTACTATGAGAGTTGTGATCAATGCTATGTTGAATAATCAAAGTTCTTGGCAAAAGGACTTGGTTGAAAGTTGGACAACGATATGGAAGGTTTTAAAGAACTTGATTCTTGGAGAGATAGGATGCAACAAAGCCATGTGAGACTTGTGCAGGTTATGAAGGATTTGAGTCACATGTGGAAAGTGAAGCCAGAATTGCTGAAATAAGTTGGTGCACTCTAAGAGAAGGTTGAGAAGGAACTTCTTGACCTTGCCATGTTGGTTTGAGTAGGTTGAACTTGCTAGCCTGTTGAAGCCTCAAAAATCTTTGCTTCAACATGGGGGAATACCACCCTCCAGACCTTGGTTGGAAGTTGCTTTTTCATTTGGAGTAGTGGCTCCGACTAGGGATAATGGGACCAGTTTCCCAATCTATTTTATGATTGTGTTGATCGAGTGATATGTGATATTTTGGAGTAATGTTTAAGCTAGAAGTAATCTAATCTAAACTAATAATCACATGCATTTTATCCTAATTTAAACACTATCTAATTATAACTATACCTAGGAGTAACTTGATGTATGTGATCTACAATAATGTCTAAAAGCAATTGATAATAAAGATCATTCAATTGCAATGAGAAATGAATTCATTTTAATAATAATCATTTCATATAAAAACTTAGCCGAAACAATTGTGAAAGATATATCGCATAAGAAATTATTCATGTATTTAGCATAAAATATAAATCATCATCATATAGAAGTGCAATAATGGAAACCAAGATTCAAAATTTCATACATAAACAACTTGAAGAGAAATTATTGCTTGATACATAAGTAAAAAGAATTTTGAGTCCTACTCATGTGCTTCAACAATATTGATCTACTTTCAGTCCATTCAACACCATCTAAGAGTACAAAAGTGCAATTTCAGTAGAAGATGTTAGATCAGATAAAAATAAATCTTGTTCCATTAATTTCACCAGAACTTCCTCAAAGGGACATAAGTGAATATTTTGAAGATTGTTTTTGATAAAATTTCTGGACTCCTCTCTAAGTGCATGAGAGGGGTTTAAATACTTAAACTATAAAACTAAAAATAAATTATTACAAAAATAGTTGAGGAGGTTTAAATGACCTTCCTCAAATTATGCAAAATAAAACCAAAATAGAAATGATCATGGGGACTAACCGTTCTGCATTTGATCCTTTAAATCACAAATGTCCATCATAGCTTAAGCTGTGTCAGTTGGCCGATTTCAACTTTCAACTATCTAGTGAATATGGCGTCAGTCAGTGCTGGCACCATTTTCTCCGTAGAAGTGGTTAGGCATCACAGGGTCATCCACTGGCTGTGAGGTTTTACCAAATGTCACCAATATGCTTCCCAATTTAACCTGGTCATTTGCCTAATTGCTTCTGCTTTTTCTTCTATTGCCTGTCTCCACTGTAGTTCAAGCTCTTTTACATTAGGAAGAAAACCTGGAATGGATTCTGCACAAGGTTGGCGCTATGTAAATTTTCATTAATATTTTCGATGACACTGTTTGTTGCTGCTGTCAGCATCTGTTGTTGCCTTTTCTGACTCTTTAAGCCAAGAATCCCAGTTTGCAAATAAGATTTCTTTATGCAACTCCTCTAGTTTAGACAAGTCAACTTTTCTCCCATCTTCTGAATTTTGCCAGGTGATGCAGTCGGAGACTTTTTTCAAGATTTCATCATATTCAAGTCTCATTTCCACAACTTAACTTGTCAATTTTTTGCTTGTTTCGCAATAAGAATTCCATCACGAAATCTTCTGGCATAATAGTTCTTTTTGATGCATCAACTGGGAGTTAAGGCTGAGCGCTTCAGTAATAAACTGATCAATTTTTGGATCATCTATGTAGATAAGTTATTCCTTGTATTTGCGCTTCCTTCTCTACTAAGCTAGTTTGATGTTTTATCTGCATCTTCTCGAACTCTTGTTGTAAATTAGCTAACTGTATCTCTGCTTGCTGGTCAAATTTTGCTTGCTGTAATTGTTGTTCAAGCGACAAAATTTTATCTTTTTTTTTTTTTTTCTATAAACAACATTTTCACCTCTATTTCTTTGTCGATGGTCGTTGTAGCATAGGCACCTGCAAATTGTGAGAGTCTACTAAGGTTGGTAGACGGGTTGATGGGTGAGCCTTTCCAAAGAACATTCATCGGCTCATTATCACAGATAGTAACAACTGTAGAATCCAACTTCCTTTTCTTCCTTTGTCTTTTAACAACGGACTTGTGTTGTGGGCTATAAAACACACCTAGATGGGAAATCTCCTCTATTCTCAAAACAATTTCAGGGGTGGGGGTAACAGGGATGTGTTCTACCTCTTGAGTATTTACAGTCTCCTCTGCTGTAATTTCCTGAGTTTTTTTTTTTCTGTTGTGGGTTTGCAACTCTGGCGTTTGTTCTGCTATATTGAGCCTTTTATTAATTTTGTCCCATTCTTCCTCTAAATCAATCACCAGGGGTTTTATTGGCTATGTGGAGGTGGCATGGATTTTAGCCTGTTTGCTAGCTGAATTTTGCTCAATTGTCTTCACTGTAGATTGGGCTGTATCCTTCTCTAACTCTCTGCTTCTGCTTTTCCCATTTTGTGATGACTTCTCTAATTCCCTGGTAGATTTCTCTTGGGATTCTGCTCCGGAATCAATTTTAGATTTTTCTTTGGAGTCACCTTCTATACTTACACTGGGAGTAGGCTCCCTTATTGGTTAAATTAATAATTGATCCAATGAGACCTTTGTTAGCCTCCTTTCTCTGTACTTGTAAAAGGTTTCAAGATCTTCACGGTTAAAAAGTAATTGTGCCATATGCTTCACCTCTGTGAAGGTGTTTTTTTGCAAAAAGATGTCATCAAATGCATCTTCCTCATTACTGAATAATTTTATTTTCACCATGGTGGTAAAGTCTTTGATAGTGCTGAACGAGTCATATTGCCTTCCAGGGAATTTAGGTAATTCCAGAGATAACATAATTTCTACTTCTTTAAATGCATGCGCTAGGTCATGTAATGTAAATGATCCACACTGCAAAGGGAATGTAGGTTAGATGGCCTTTTTTGCTTCCTTTAATGTTTTTCTCATCCCTCCCTCACTATATGTTTGATATGCTATCTCTCTAGGACATGGGGGGAGGTAATGCTGCCAAATACCCTGATATACGTAAATGTCTCCTCCCCAAACCATCTGGCCACTGGGAGGATATCTACCTTAGCTTCTTGGGAAAACCTGGGGGCATCTCGGTTATAAATCCGTTTGTGGATAGGGAGCATAACTCCATGACAAATTTTTAAAAAATGTGGTTGAAAGTTAGATTCCCACATGTCTTTATGGTATATGTGAATGGGAAGTGGATTTTGAATAGTCCACTTCCATCCCATGACAGGAAATTTTGAACCGAAACAAATTGCGTCCATTACATAAGCGCTCATAAAAAATGGAGGGTAAACCCTCGAAGCAACACTTCTTTTCCTTCTATACTCCATTATTGTTATTGCTAAATTGTTAGACAACATTTATGCCTAATTCATTACAGTAGCGTTAACGACTGCATCTATTAATGGCAACCATTCTGGGGAGAATTTAGTACTATTGAGTTTTCCAAATATTCTACATAGCACGACCGCTACAAAATTATGAGGGGGACAAATAGACACAGCAGTGTACATACCGTTCTTGTCTTTCTTGATTTTTCCCTCATTATTTGACCAGGTTCAGGTGCAGTCCACTGGGTCCTCGTTCTCTTTGGAAAACTTCTCGATGAACTGACTGTTGTAGATGACTTGTGGCTCTGGTAGGTGGTACATAAGCCGCAATTTGTCTGGTGTAAAAGACCCCATAACCTCTTGGATTCTTGTCTTGAATTCTCTATATGAGATGTCAGCTTCAACAATAACCCATTTAACCATGTCTGTATAAGGGATTATCTTCGGGCGCACAGATATGCGATGCAAAAATTAGCATGTTGTCTCAAACATGGAAGCGTCTGAGGAATCACGTCCGTCAACTGTAACCTTCATTTCCAGAATCCTTTGTTGCTCTTCCTCTAATATGTTATACATGGCCTCCCATGTAGAGGTTCCTCCCTCTTTGTTTCATGTAGTATCCGTAAACAGAGGAGTCATTTCTGACTTCTCAGAGATGACTACATTGCCTTTCTTCACCATTGATCCCAACGATTTGCTCTGTGGATTTTCCTTGAAAATGAAGAACAACAGCTATCAGATACACAAAGATGATAATGAACGTGAAATGAAATAATGCGGGTAACTTGTAAAGGTGATAGAATGAGTTTTATTCGAATGCACGTAAGAAGATATCATATCACGTTAAATGGATTTTCACACATAAATATAGCTAGCTCTTACTAAATGCCCACTAATGCTTCGTTATTGCTTAGCTTTAATGCTCATAAATGTCTGCATCGTAAATCGAGAAAAAAGCTTCTAGGGTGGCAAGCCTTTGAACTGCGATAATGGTGATTTTACGATTTGTGAAGCAACATCACAGATCGCAATATCACATTATTCCTTTTCGTTTTTCTTAACTTCTCTTGTGTTTCTGCGAGATAAGAGATGCAAGCCACTCGTTTATTGTTTCAAAACGTAGCTACTTGTCAGGTTTTTCTATGTAAAGACCTTTTTTAATGAGTGGCGGACTTAAACATTTGTTCGTGATATATTTAAGGAGTGGGTCCAGGTCTTGATCGCGTTTTGCAAAATCGACTGATGGTAAGTTTGTGGTGTTCTTTTGAATGCTCGAAATGCGATGCGATAAAGGTTAAGACGCCATAACAATTTCGCATCTCACTTATTTTGAGATAACCTTTTAAGGTAGGCTCTTTATAAATAACATTATGCGATGCGAGACTTGGCTTTGAAGAGAAAATCTTAAGGACGTAATTTAGGTAAAAAATATGATAGTTTTGAGGTATAAAGCATAGAGTCATTTTTTAATAGTTTTTTACTGGATTTGGTGGGTTAGCAAGGTCTTTTGATGATGCTTAATCATGCTGTATGTGGGAAGGCAAGCATTTAGTAGTTCTTTTCAAAAAAAGGGGGTTTGATTGATATCTTGCTTTATTCCAAAAATAAAAGAAATGCCTAAATGCTAAGTTTATTTTTTGGATGGATTTTTAAAGGGTCCCCATTTATTAATGTAATATTAACTACTACCATTAATAAATGGGGGGTTGTTGAATAGCACAACAATTGGCGATTCACTTGGAAGAACCAGTTATCTCTAAGAGTTTTTTGAAATTTCTAAAACTTCCAAAATAAAGATAGTTTTGGAAATAAAAATAAATTACATGGAATATAAGGTAAGTAATACTGCTCATTAATAATAAAACAACATCTACTTAACTATCATTTTTATTATTATTATTTTCTCATAAGAAAGTCACTTTGTCTACGTCAGTCATTACTTGGTTTTAAATATAAAAGCGACGAGACTCTCATCAGATCAGTTTTTGGTATACTCAGTTGTCATTGGTAGAGCCTCTATAACTGGCAGGTGTTCATAGCCTCGACAGGGTTATCTTTTAACCAGCAATGATTCAATATCCCACCTAGATCATAATGTAATCTTAAATATAAGCTCGTTTGTATACTTATTGCTTTCTTTATTTTCTAAAGTAATTCATTCTTCCTTCAAATCTTCATCTTTTATCTCTTAAAGGACAATGCCTTGGTTTGGTGACCAAAATTGACAACGCCATTCACTTGATTTGTAGCTTAACTGAACAAGTTGGCTCTTGATGAGACCCCTTGTCTTTTGATTAATATAATCTTAAGCCATTACCCTGTTTTGATATGCAGTATTGGTAATGTCAATTAGTTATAATCTTATGATCATGGTAAGCTGACTCTTGATGAGACCTCTTATCCTTTAAGTTTAAGTATATTTTAGAATTACGATCTAAAAATGAAAGCTGATTAGATGGGGAGAATCATTGGCTCCTTCAGAGCTTCTCGACGACAATTGTAGAGTTTTAAAGATGCTTTCTGTAGAGAGACTTTGCTTTGTTATTGATACTTTTCTTGAATGATGTAAAGGAAAAAATTATTTCTAAATCTAAGTTTCATCAAAGATCAGATAATTTTGGAAGAAAACAAGCAGTTTTGGAGTGATAGAACTGAACTATATATTTCATATGTGAAGATTACTTTCATAAAAATCTTTACTTACACAAGCGAAAAGTCAAAATTAAAAAGAGACTACCCTTTGTAAAGCCAAAAGTAAATGTTTTTCAACTCATATTATTCTTTCTAAAATAAATAAATAAGGCAATAATATATAGTGAACATAAGAGATCATCTTCTATGGAAAGTATTTCTTTAAAATCTGCCCATTAACAGGTAGAGATTCTCTCTTACCTGATAAATCTTGTAATAGAAAAGTTGATGGGCCTATTTGTTCCAGAATCTAAAATGGGCCAAGCCACATTTGTTGGAACTTGGTATGATTACCTTTCTCTTCATGGGCTTTATCCCATTTCAATACTAGATCTCTGAGTTGAAAATATTTTGAAGTTACAAAATTTGAATCAAAGGAGGCTTTGACTAACTGCTGATGATGTGCATGTGTGATCCTGGCCTTTTCTCTTTCCTCTTCAAGCTTAAGGATTTGTAACTGTCTAACCTGCATAGATGAGGAAGGAGTTTCTTCAATGAATTGAACTAAGGCTAAAGAGGGAATAACTACATTTGTTGGCAAGACGACTTCTTTCCCATAGACCAAATTAAAAGGAGAAGTGCCAATGGAGGCTTTCTGAGTTATTCGATCTGCCCATAGAGCAAACGCTAAAGACTTATGCCAGTTCTTTTGGCTTTGGTAAGCAATTTGTTTAATTATCCTGATGAGATTCTTGTTTGTGGATTCGGCTAACCCATTTCCTTGCAGATAATAATTAGCATAGTACTTAAGCTTAAAACCTCTTTTAAGAGCAAACTCTATCATAGCATTGCTTGAAAAATAAGATGCATTATCAAACATCAAGGCAGATGGTAGGCCAAACCTGGTAATGATAAATTGATCTATGAATTCAATAATGTTTTCAAAATTGGCTACCTTGAGTGGAATTGCTTCTACCCATTTGGTGAAATAATCAGTGGCTATAAGGATATATCTGTGCTACTTAAAAGACTGAGGAATGATCTCACCTATTATGTCCAATCCCCATTATTCAAATGGTTGGTCAATGTTGACTGGCTGTAATGGTAATGCAGATGTCCTTTGTCTTCCAACAACTGTCTAACAAATCTTACATTTTCTTACATAACTATGTGCATCTTTGAATAGTGTTGGCCAGTAATAGCTGGCATGCAAGATTTTATGTGTTGTAGTATCCACTCCAAAGTGACCACCAGCTCGTCCATCATGAAGTTCCTGCAACACCTTCTCTTCCTCAGATTTTTCAAGACATCTAAGTAAAACAAAATCATAATTTATTCTAAACATCACATCATTGACAATTTGATATTGTCTAGCTTTTAATCTCAAGGCCTTTATCTTTGTGTAATTTAATTAGGTTGGGGCATATCCATTTCTCAAGTAAAATATGGTATCAACATATCTTGAGTCAGTGTCGTTAAGGTTTACCTCATAGACTTGTACATCGTCACTTGAATGTTGTAATGCTGATAGATTTGATGCTCTTGCCAACATCCTGCAAAAACCTTGACCTTTTACAATTTTTGCTGGTTTGATTTTGATGTTATATTCTTGCAGAGCTGTAACCCAATTCACTCTCTTTTCATCTACATCCCTTTGTATTAAAATATTTCTCACTGGTGAGAATGGTACTATTACTTTGGTGTGGGTTTTGAGGAGAAAAGGTCTAAAGTGTTTTATTGATTTGAAAACAGCAAAAGCTTGTTTTTCAACATCTAAGTAATTCAATTCAGCTCCCTGCAAATTGGAGCTAAATAAAGAGATTGGGGCTTCAACTTTTTCTTGATTTACTTGTGTCAATATGGCTGCATATGATTTCTCGGAAGCGAAAGTGCATAAAATGAAAAGATTTGAAAAATTCGGTGTTGCTGAAGATGGGGTGTTTATGATTGCTTGTTTTATCAAGTTAAAAGCTTCATGTTCCAAGTGTCCCTATTTAAATAGAGAATTTTTCTTTATTAGGGATTGAAGAGGTAAAACAATTCTTGAGAAGTCAAGGAAAAATCTTTTAACAAAATTTATTTGACCTAGGAAAGATTGCATTATTTTTTGTTATGCAGTAAAGGTATTTAAGAGATTTCTCTAATTCTGTTAGGGTCAATATGAATTACTACTTTGGACATAATGAATCCAAGGAGCTTCCCTTCACTTAATGTGAAAAAAAAAACTTCTTGGGATTAAGAGAAATTTCTTACCTTTGGCAACGTTCAAAGATTTGCTTTAAATCCCTTAGATGATTACTGCATTTTCTGGAATATAAAGTTATATCATCTAAGTAGATTACTACTGATTTTTTTACTAAACCTTTGAATGCTATGTCCATGGCTTTCTGGAAAAAGGAATTGGCATTAATCAATCCAAATGGCATCTTCTGATAAGCATAAGTGCCCCATTTTGTCTTGAATGTAGTTTTCAATTGGTCATCTGGATGTACTAAGATCTTACTATAACCTGAGAATCCATCTAGGAAAGACATTAGTTCTGAGCCAGCAACTGATTTCAATATCTGTTCCATAGGGGCAATGGGAAATTGTCCTTTTGGCAAGCTTTATTAACGTTGCGAAAGTCTATACATATCCGAATATCGTCGTTCTTTTTTCTGACTGGGACAAGATTAGAGACTCATCGAGAATGTCTATCAGGAAAAATAATTTTGGCTTTCAGCAGTGTATTCAATTAAGATTTAACTTGATTTTCTAAATTAGGATGGATCTTCCTTAATTTTTTCTAAATAGGTCTTTCATCAGATGTCATGGGAATAGTATGTTGAATAATAGAGGTGTCGTATGTCTTAAGATCTTCATAGTTCGATGTGAAGACATTCTTGTACCTCTTCAACAAACCTATAAAGGATGATTTTTCGTCTGACGTAAGTCCGAGACCTAGATTAATATTTTGAGGTTTTAGGTTAGTCTCAAGATTGATCAATTCAAACCTCAGAGTTGAACTCTAAAGTTTTGAATTGGTGGATCGTTTAAATCTGTCTTTGAGGTCATATAAATCTTCCAACTTAACTATAGATTTTGGTATAGCGTTATTGACTGTTTCTTGTTTAAGTTGGTTATCATGCTGGTCTTCATCAACTATCTGGTCATCATAAGAGCCTTTTGAAGTCAAGAAGCTTATGATATCCGGATCATTATTAAAGACTCTCCATTTGGTGATATTATCGGGAATAGAAGGCATAAAAATTAATTCAATGGAAAATTAATCACGACTATAGTCCTCTGGTGGGATAAGCTTGGAAGCGACATTAGCTAGAAGATCGACACTAGCATTTTGGAGTCTTGGAATAGGGGAAATATTAAACTCTATAAATTGAAAGGTCAGGTCTTGGACTAATGATTGATAGTGTTTCAAATGTCTTAACAAACAATGTATAGTATTTCTCACGTGTTTTATTACAATATTTGAATATCCGAATACTTGGAGGTGTTTGATATGAAGGCCAATTATCTTATACAAACCTTGAATTAGTGCTTCATATTTAGTGGTGTTGTTTTTGCAATCAAATTCAAGTTTGCATGCTAACATAGTCTTTTCTCCCTTTGGGATAACTAATATGCATCCTGCTCCAGCTCCATCATTGGATTTAGATCCATCAAAAAATAATTTCCAATATAAAGATCTAACTACAAGTTTATCTACAAAATTTTAACATTTAGAAGTGTTAGTTTCGGAATAATTTTCGACTTGAGATACAACAGAGTTTTCTAAGAAAGGTGAAGTGTGAGCATTGAAATTCCCTAGAAATGATTCTACAGAGTAGTTTCCGATGATATTGTTACTATATGCGACTGGTTCATTTTCTCCTTCTAGTTCTATTACTATGTACTTTTGATGTTTCTCGCGATCAACCCTTATTTGATTTGGCTTGCCATTATAGGGAAGCCACATGTGAGACCAATTAGTTGCAAAATAACCATGAAGTTTTACTAGCCAATCTCTACTAAGGATTAAGCCATAGAACTCAGGAATATCACCTACAAGTATGTCAATGACTTGACAAACTTTAGGATTTGATGAAATTCTGATGGTTACTTGGTTAAGTTCCCCAACAACTTTGACTTGAGATCGATCTAATTGTACTATTCATACAACAGATTTCTGAGGCTGAACATTCAACTTTGCACAAATTGTTCTAGGTAAGATGTTAGATGAAGCTCCTGAATCAACTAAATAATTGTGTAAGTTCTTATTAAAGACTTCAAAAGTAAGGATAAATGGAGAAGTATGAAATTTAGATTTTCCCTGAATTAGAGCGATGTCAGTTGGATCAATATTGTTTAAAGAGGTGCTAGGGGGCCTTCCCATTTCTTGGGCGGCTTGTGAGATCACAACCGCAAGAAGTGGCACAGTAGGTATTGCTTTGAGTTTTTTAAGAAGTAGCTTCTGCTGATGCTTCAATTTGCTAAGCTCATGAATGGTGATGTTTGTCCTAGTTTTCTTCATATCATCAATAATATTATATTCCATTTCATCATAAACTATCAGAGTTTTAGGTGAAGGTGAAGAATCTAATTAAGTACGAGTAGTTTGAGTGGATTTTGGTGAATATTTATTACCTGTTGCTTTGTCCCTGGGAGGTGGCATTGAAGCCTTCTGCTTTGAATTTGTTTGTGACAATTCAACATGTTTTTTACTTCGAGTAGCGACAGGCAATGCTTCTTGAGTTTCTTCATTGGGAAGGATAAAATCCCACATTCCTTGTAATTCTGCCACTTCTTCATCGTCCGTTTGTTCTTTGTTTGTTGAAACTCCGTCCTCCTCTCCATTTGATTCAACATTTGATATAGCATTGGAGGTTTATGATCAGCAGGGGAATTCCTTTTAAATGGTCTAAAATATTTCTTAGAGGAAGTCTCTGCTACCTGTTTTTTAATATCACCCATTTCGTTAGACATGGTCTTGAGCACTTTCTATAACCCTTCAAGATCAAAAGGATCTTTTGATGGTTTCTTCTTAGAGTCATCCCTAAAGGTTACTTTCTTAGATTTTCATTCTTCTAATGCGTTTTTATTTTCTACAGCTAGAATTTGTTTTTCCACAGCTATTGTCTATTTCATATTTTCAGCTAAAGTTGGTTTGGCAGCTCTATCAACGAAGATAGCTATGCTTAACGGTAGAGCAGAAATAGACCACTCATTTTGGACCTCATCATTGGGCTTAGATGCCATTGGTATCTTATTCAGTAATTTATTGAAGCGAGAATTGAAGTCCTTAATGGGTTCTTTCGGTTCAGCTTTCAAATTGGAGAGATCATTGATTAGGGTAGCTGTGGATCTATCATCCCCAAATTTAGTTAAAAATTGCTCTTGGAAAGCATCCCAACTATTAATAGAACCTAATGGTAATGAGAAGTACCATGATCCTGCTGCTCCCTGTAAAGTATATGGGAATAATATTACAAATTTTTCTTCTTCCACTACTTAACTCAAGTTAATGGACAACATGAAATTGTTTATATGTTCCTCAACTAGTAGGCCATTACCAGGATTGAATTTGGGTAACCATTTGTCTGGATGAGATGGCAATTGATGCAAAGGCCCAACCATCCTAAAAACTCCTAGGTTTGTCCATGGCCTTAGAGGATTCTGTGCCATTGCTGGTATGTGAGTAGGAGAAGGTGTAGCAGTGGTTGAAGGTGATTGGGTAGAGGAAGATGTAGTTCATGTACCTGTGTGAATCACGATCTGGAGTGGCGAGGCAGATGACTAATCTTGTGATGATATAGACGAAATGAATGAATATGATGAAAGAACCTCACTGTGAGATTCAAATGGTGTTTTCTTATCTTTCTTACGACTTGGCAGAGGAAATTCAAATAAAGGGATTCCAAGCTTTGCACTCTATGCTCTAGTTAACCATTGAAATGGGGTAAACTGAGAGGTTACACTATCTTGGGATAACTCAGGTTCTTCTTGAGAGAATGAAATCCCTTGTAATTTATGAATCAAAGATTGGACTTCAAGGGCTTCGGTAAAAGAAGAATGATCTGGCTTTTTTGGGATTTCAGCAATGGGTTCTCTAATTTTCTTTGCAACTTCTCGCTTAGGATCAGGGGATTTGGAATGCTTTTGAGAAGTTGGAGGTGACGATGAAGGAGTTTTACTTTTAGAATGGCCTATTGATTTGGATTTACTTGCCATTCACAATCAAGCCCTCCTTCTAGTGCCAAAATGTTAAAGCCTCGAAAATCATTACTTCAACATGGGGGAAAAACTCCAGGTCCGGACCTTAGTTCGCAACTCCTCTTCCATTTGGAGTAGTGGCTCCAATTGGGGACAATGGGACAATTTTCCCAATCTATTTTATGATTGTGCTGATGGGGTGATATGTGATATGTGATATTTTGGAGTAATGTTTAAGCTAGAAGTAATCTAATCTAAACTAATAATCACATGCATTTTATCATAATTTAAAAATTATCTAATTATAACTATACCCAGGAGTAAATTGATGTATGCGATCTGGAATAATGTCTAAAAGCAATTGATAATAAAGATCATTCAATTGCAATGAGAAATGAATTCGTTTTAACAATAATTGTTTCGTATAAAAATTTAGCCGAAATGATTGTGAAAGATATATCGCATAAGAAATTATTCATGTATTCAACATAAAATATAGATCACCATCATACAAAAGTGTAATAATAGCAACCAAATTCAAAATTTCATACATAAACAACTTGAAGAAAGATTATTGCATGATACATAAGTAAAAAGAATTACGAGATAAAAGTACCATTTATAATATGTCCTACTCATGTGCTTCAACAATATTGATCTACTTTCAGTCCATTCAACACCATATAAGAGTACAAAAGTGCAATTTCAGTAGAAGATGCTAGATCATATAAAAATAAATCATGTTTCATTGATTTCACCAGAACTTCCTCAAAGGGACAAAAGTGCATGTTTGAAGATTGTTTCTGATAAAATTTCTGGACTCCTCTCTAAATGCATGAGAGGGGTTTAAATACTTAAACTATAAAACTAAAAATAGATTATTACAAAAATATTTGAGGAGGTTTAAACAACCTTCCTCAAATTATGCAAAATAAAACCAAAATAGAAATGAGCATGGTGACTAACCGTTTTGAATTTGATGCAAATGTTCGTCATGGGCTTGAGCTATGTTGGTTGGTCGATTTCAGCTTTCAACTATCTAGTGAATATGACGTCGGTCAGTGCTGGCACCATTTTCTCCGTAGAAGTGGTTAAGCATCGTAGGGTCATCCACTGGCTGTGAGGTTTTACCAAATGTTGCCAATATGCTTCCCAATTTAACCTGTTCGTTTGCCTAACTACTTCTATTTTTTCTTCTATTGCTTGTCTCCACTGTAGTTCAAGTTGTTTTATAGTAGGAAGAAAACCTGGAATGGATTCTACCACAAGGTTAGAACTATCTAAATTTTCATTAATATTTTTGATGACACTGTTTGTTGTTGCTGCCACGTCTACTATTGCCTTTTCTACCTCTTTAAGCCGAGAATCCCAATTTGCAAATAAGATTTCTTTATGTGACTCCTCTAGTTTAGGCAAGTCAGCTTTTCTCCCATCTTATGAATTCTTCCAGGTGATGAAGTTGGAGACCTTTTTCAAGATTTCATCATATTTAAGTCTCATTTCCACAACTTGACTTGTCAATTTGTCGCTTGTTTCACAATAAGAATTCCATGCGAAATCTTCTGGCATAATAGTTATTTTTGGTGCATCAGCTGGGAGTTAAGGCCGAGCACTTTAGTAATAAAATTATCAATTTTTGGATCATCTTTATCCAAAAATCCCATAACCTCTTGGCTTCTTATATTGAATTCTCTGTCTGAGATATTAGCTTCATCAATAATCCATTTAACCATGTTTGTATAAGGAATTATCTTCGGGCGCGCAACTATGCGATGCAAAAATGAGCATGTTGTCTCAAACATGGAAGCATATGAGGAATCACATCTATCAACTGTAACCTTCGTTTCGAGAATCCTTGGTTGCTCTTCCTCCAGTATATTATACATGGCCTCCCATGTAGAGGTTCCTCCCTCTTTGTTGCATGTAGTATCCGTAAACAGAGGAGTCATTTTTGACTTCTCAGAGACGACTGCCTTGCCTTTCTTCACCATTGCTCCCAATGATTTCCTCTGTGGATTTTCCATGAAACTGAAGAACAATAGCTATCGGATACACAAAGATGGTAATGAACGTGAAACTAAATAATGCAGATAAATTGTAAAAGTGATAAAATGAGTTTTATTCGAATGCACATAAGAAGATATCATATCACGTTAAATGGATTTTCACACATAAATGCAGTTAGCTCTTACTAAATGCCCACTAATGCTTCGTTATCACTTAACTTTAATGCTCATAAATGTCTGCATCATAAATCAGGAAGAAAGCTTCTAGGGTGGTGATCCTTTGAACTGTAATAATGGCGATTTTGCGATTGTGAAGCAATATCGCAAATCGCAATATCACATTATTCCTTTTCGCTTTTCTTACCTTCTCTTGTGTTTCTACGAGATGCGACATGCAAGCTGCTCGTTTATTGTTTCAAAACGTAGCTAATTTTTAGGTTTTTCTATGTAGAGACCTTTTTTATTGAGTGATAGACCTAGACATTTGTTCGTGATATATTTAAGGAGTGGGTCCAAGTCTTAATCGCGTTTCGCATGGTAAGTTTGCGGTGTTCTTTTGAATGCTTAAAATGCGATGCGATAAAGGTTATGATGCCATCGCAATTTCGCATCTCGCTTGTTTTGAGATAACCTTTTAAGGCAGGATCTTTATAAATAGCAACATGCGATGCGAGACTTGGATTTGAATAGAAAAGCTTAAGGACCTAGTTTATGTCAAAAGTATGATAGTTTCGAGGTATAAAGCATAGAGTCCTCTTTTAATCATTTTTTACTGGATTTGGTGGGTTAGAAAGGCCTTTTGATGATGCTTAATCATGTTGTATGTGGGAAGGCAAGCATTTAGTAGTTCTTTTGAAAAAAAGGGGTTTGATTGATATCTTACTTTATTCCAAAAATAAAAGAAATGCTTAAATGCTAAGTTTATTTTTTGGATGGATTTTTAAAGGGTCCCCATTTATTAATGTAATATTAACTACTACCATTAGTAAATGGGGGGTTGTTGAATAGCACAACATAGCCATGAAGAGGAAGTTGGTCATGAGACCAAGTATGGAATGTGTGTTCTAAAGTTGATTTCGAAAGAGGAAGGACATGGTGGAATGAAGTCTGCCAATGTTGGACCAATTTCGAGTTATTCACATTCATGGAAGGAAGATGGAAGTTATTCCATGGAGGGACCCCATGTTGATGAAGAAAATCAGGTAATGACCTTTTTATGCAAGATAAAATGAGTTCTTGGTCACTCATGTGACAAATGACTTGGGTCGATGAGTGACTTATTCGGGAGGCCTTCAAACTCATGATAGACGGTGTGAATTCCCGAGACAAGGGCAGTGGATAAGATTATTATGAGATAGGTGAGTCATGGTTGGTCAAATGAAAGATTGACCAAGTGTTTGTCATGGGTCGTGGATGAAGGTCGTTCAAGTGGAAGCACTTGGAATGGAATGACACGTTGGAAGAAGAAATTTGACTTGACATAAAGCTGGGAGGACCTCCTCATTGAGGTTTCATTGAAACCAAGATGAAGTTCTTTATGGAACTTTAGTGGGAAGATACTACGACGAAGGAAGGGCTAGCTAAGAAGCAAACATGATGAAGTTTATTGGTGGTCTTCATTGAGACTTCATTGAATTCAAGGTGATTTCTTGAGGGACTGTCAATGGGATAGAGGTTTCAATGAGGATGAGCCATCTGTGACTGAAGATGTGGGCAACCAAGGTAGGTGCTCGCATGACTAAAGATGAGAGAAAGTTGTGAGATGAGAAAAGGTGAATCATGTGATGATTTGGGAGACTGAGAGCACTTGTCGATTGAAGTTGCGGGTGCGATGATGGAAGTCATGCACACCCAGTCGAAGTAAATGACCAAAGTCATGTGTACCTAGCCAAAGTTGGGGCATCTAACCAAGGACGACCAATCGAAAGAAGAAGGCATGGTCGACCTGTGAGGGCGTCCACACTGTTAGAACCTAAATCTACCTCAAGCTGAAGGAAGGCAGGTCTAGGGTAACACCAAACCATGCTTAACCTGGTAGCTAGCCCTACCAGGTCAAGAGAGGGCTCTCTCCTTCTCAATATCAATTAGAATATAACAACTAGGGATTGAGATGAATTAAATGAATGTTGATTTTAGGATAGGTATATTAGGTCAAAGGATTTTGTTTAATTTTGATGGTTGGTTGCTAGATCAAATGAAGAAGGCAGCTTTGGGTCTAGGAAATCAACTCAATTTTGCAAGATGCTCTGTGGGGCAAGGTAGGTAGGCGTTTTGGCACTTTGAGTTGAGTGTGATGGCAAGTCTATGACCAGTGTGGAGTTAGGGAGGGCATTCAAAGTTCATGAGTCCTCCTCAAACAGTAGAAAACATTAAAAACTAAATGTATTCTCAAGGCAAAGCACTGAATATCAATGGATTCCACCTATCTATCTAGATTCATTTAGTTATGAAGAAAGAAATAGATGCTAATACATATAACGCATGAGAGAAACTAAATAACAAGGGGAGAAACAATGCCAAGACACATTACCACAAGAATCCCACAAAATTATGCAAAGCCCTGGTTCATTTCCTTGCCAAACTGCAGAGTGATTTACAATGAAGCTCAAAGCATCCACAAGAGTCCAACCTTTACAAACGACTAAGAAAGTACATAATATAGGCATCAAACCACCTATGCTAGCTATCAGGGGTCGAATCCATGAGAAGAGAGGTGGTTTCAACCATATCTAAACTAAGAACAGGAATATAGGGAGTGGAATAGCTTGCCTCTAAAACCATGGAAACTGATTCATTCAACCTCAAACCACCTCTAACTGATGTATCTACCTCCTCAAGTCAATTTTCATTAAATTTACATCACATTACATCATTCACCATCACAAATTTACCAAGGAGAAGAGAAAAAGTCAACTGGTAGTCAAACTGGGTGAAATTCTAAGTTTTAGGCAAAACTGGCAAAAATTTGCCTGATGCGCAGCGCCTTGAGCCTGATGTGCAGCACCGCTTCAAGGCTTCTTTTGGAGGCCTTTCACTTCACCAAATCAGGCCCCAAATAGCTTGTTGGAAATCTCTTCCTGTCTAGTTTCTAGAACACTTTGAATTTTCTGATTTGGAGTTAATTTGCTCCTTCAAAAACCATTTCTCCCAAGATTGCTTCCTGTGGGTCCAAAAAGTGGCAGAGAGGGCATTTGTTAGGTGTTTTTTGCCCTTTAAGTGACCCAGATCTCCTCCAAAATTTATGAAACTTTCTAGGTTTCATTTTTTTTTCAAGAGGAATCCAAAACTACAAGCCATTTGTCAAAATATTGAGCCAATGCAATCCACAGTGCCGGTGGCGCTACGTATCAGCTGAAATTTCTTGTGTTTTTACATACAAAATTGCAAAATGACAAAAATTTCCCAAAATTTCTTCAAATTTGGCAAGAGGCAACCTCATTAAGAGCTTTGCTAAGCTAATGAAGCTTCAACCAAAATTTTCAGTTTATCATGCTCTTTCTTGACCCTCAAAGCTCTCCTTAACTTAGCTTTTAGTCTCTTTATCCATGTTTTGCAAATCTTGTTCCGGGTTAGGTAGTGATAGGCCATGTGGCACAACATTTTATTCTCTTTGTTGGCTTTCTCTAGCATCTTCTCAAGGTGGATGTTTGCCCTTTCCAACCATGATTCTCGATCAACCTCAATTTCTTGCTCAAGGGATGTCATCTTGATTTTTCTTCTCTTTGCCTCTTGCCTATTTGCTCCAATCATTTGCAGCTCCATAATAGCTTGCTTATCTTTGAGTTGCTTGTTTTCTTGCTCAAGAAAGTTGATGATCCATTTGGCCCTCTCAAGGTCAAGTGATAAGGCTTGTATTTCAGCCTCCTTCTCTTTGACAATCATGTCCTTGAGTCTTGAGCTTTGAGAGCCCAAATCAGTGATATCCTCCTCAATCAAAACAAAATCCCTGTCTTGCCCTTCAATAGGGCCCTCCTCATGCATCTTTTGCTTTCCTTTGTCTCTACCTTGTATCTATTTAGCTAGAGAATAAGGCAAAGCCCCTTTCACCCTCACTGAAGATAGCATTTGCCTGTGGTCCGGTGAAGAAAACGAGACCCCTTCCACCCCTGGTGGAGATAGCACTCGCTTGGCAGCTGCAAAAAGCATCCTAGTGTCTCTTTCATAAGTGACAAACACAGGAACATGAGCCTCCTCTGTTTTACTTTTAGGCTCTTTTTGTTGCCCAGAAGGTTCACCTTCCTCTTGAGGATCTGAAAATATTTGAGGCCCCTTGAAGCATTCATGGGCAATGAAAGTTTCCCATGACAATCCCAACTGAGTGAGCTGATGCAAAACAATAATTTTGATGACAAAAAAATGATAAATACTATTGAGTTGTTGTGAATATGGTTTTCTTTTTGCAGTCACTGTCATACTCTCTATGTTTTTATATATTAAAGAAGGAATGCTCATCATTCTGACACTGGTGAAGTGCATAAGCAATCTGATGTGGTAGGCATAAAGCCTGGAGAACCTACCCTCACATGTAAAGTATTTGATGATAAGCTTCATGAGTGGAACATACTGGTCCTCCAAGAATTTGAAAGGAAACACCCTACTAAGTTTACCATGGTACTTGGCCTTGATATAAGGTCCATAATGTTGCTTACTGATATTTTGCCTTTTGTTCCATTTTTCCCCTACATCTGGCAATCTTGTGGCCTCTGCAATGATAGTTGTAGGAGTGAAATGTAGCATTTGAGAGAAGTTGGGATGAATTTGGGTGATTTTGGAACCTCCTTGGCCAATGCGCAGCGCCTGTGTAATTTAACACTGGCAAAAACTGTCTGATGCGTAGCACCGGTCTGATGCACATTGCCAACCCTCCAACGCGCAGCGCCATGAAATTTTGCTGCAAATTTCGGGTTTTCTTCCTCCTTTTCTCAATTTCCCATAAAATCGCAATTTTGGCTCTCCACTTGATGTTTTGCACAATGAAATGAATACTAGCATGAATTCACTTTATACATGATGCACTTTAATTTTTCCTCATTGCAAACCTACTTTTATAAAGTCTTAGTCACTTTTTCTCAAATACTCTATTTTTCATTTGAAGTTTGACTTTTTCTTGACAATTAGATGGATTGATGCCCTAGTGCTTTTGTTTTTGCAGTGGCAGGAGTTGGCAAGGTGACCAGGAACAGCTGCTGAGCTTACTACATATAGAAACACTTAAATTACATGAAATTTTTACAAAAAAATAGAAAAACTCTTTTTTCACTTCAAAACAGAGTTTTGAGGTAAAAAATATTTATTGAGCATATCAAAAGTAAATTTATGATTTTATGAACTTATTTATCCTCCTCATGTGCCTGCTGACCTTTCTATTCAATTTTGGATGACCATGATGACAAACCCTAGACCTAGTGAAACTAAACCCTAAAACTGAATGAAATGAACTTAAATGATTATAAATGACTGAAAATAGGTTTTGAATGGGCCAGCAGGTATATGACATGAGGGAAACTGAAATGAAACCACTACCATTAGTTGATCAATGACCTAATGGAATGCAACTGATCGAATGAGACACCTAATATGCATGCAAAAGAGCAATTTGATCACTGATAGAAGTGTGTAGACACTGAAACTAACGCACACAATGAAAGGGAGGGATGAGTTACGATGATGTCATTAAACTGGGTGAAGACACCTAGCAGAAGGCATTCGATTGATTGATGCAAAGAAGTTGGATTTAAGTAGCCTATAATGTTGAGTGTTCGATGGAACCTGAGACAAATATGGATTGAAGAAACTTGAAGCTAGCTGTGAAGAAAGAAGAATTAATGTTGATGGTTGTCTTGAAGAATTTATGGTTTGTTGAGGAGCTAAGGTTAGCTTTGGACTTGACTTTGATGCGATGTGGGACATGTACCTTTGGGCATAGTATGGTATATGTCCATGAGGAGTGACTTGATGGGCTGAGATGAAGGTGAGACACCTTGAGGTTGGATGAAGGTTGCAATGATGAAGATGCCTTGGTGGAAACAATTAAGGCGTTGATTGAGTTTGATGAGAATTAGCTATTGAAGGAAGACTTACGATGAGCAATTTTTCCATGGAGGGCATTCTTGAAGGAGGAGGACTTGAGCATTCATGGAGGCTATTAGTGCAGACCTAGGGAAACACATGGATGGAGATGGTTAAGCAAGTGAATACTTGTCTCCTTCAGAGAAGATGTGAGCAACATATCCGAGATGAGATGGAGTTTTCTTCATGTACCTATATGTGGGAAGATGAGTGGACTTAAGTTTGAGGAATTATGCATGATGAGAGATGTATGTTCGAGTTGCATATGTAGATGTGTAACACTTGGATTATTGTGGAGGATTTCCTGATGATGATTGAATGATGTGATGAAGTGTTGGATAAACAATCGATGAAGGCATGAGGAGGTGCATTCTCATGAGTTGAGAATAATGGTTGGATTAGTTATCCAACTAGTTCGAATCATAGGGATCCAAGAATATGCAAGAGACATGTTGGATTTGATTTGGAGTATGGCAACATAGTTCACATAGATGCGGTGGTTGGCATGGTGATAGTTGCGAGTTAATGCATTGCAGTCGAGAGATGGTGGGGGTGGACTTCTATGAAGGCGCGAGGTAGTGAGAAGACTTGAGACACATTATGACTGATGGCCATAGGAATTTCAAGAGATCATCTACTTGGAGCCTTGCTTCTAAAAGTGAGGGGGAGCCATACAGTTGATGGGCCTTGACAGAGGTTTGTTCATGACAATTGGACTTGGTGAAGAAGTTTGTTGAGTGGTTTGTTATTGAGGACGACGACTTTTTAGAGTGGGGAAGGATGTTAGGCCCTTGGGATTGAACGTGCACAAAGGCATGCCTTAAGATGGCCTTAACAGCCTATTCTAACTTGAAGTGGTGAAAAATCAAAGTTGGAGGGGTTGTGCGATGAGTCATGTGATGAGACTGCCAAGTTGGGCACCTTGTGAAGGCAAGGGAATTTGTGTGACAGCATGGGTGAGTCATGCATGATGGGTGTCGTGTGAGGGGCATCATGTGACAACATACACATGATGAAGGGTGAGCTAGGCGTTGAAATGACAAACATAAACGCGAAGAAACTGAGTTCGAATGCCTTGGTGTGATTGCGCGCGACAAAGGAAAATTGATTGATCATCTGCCCAACACGCACCCGCACGAAGGTGGGGTGTTGGGTGAAATTCCCATGCAACGAGAGTGACATGCACATGAAGCAAACTGAGGGCGCAAAAAACATGTAACACATGTTGGCTTGAGGAAGAATAGGCTCGACCAAGGGGTAAGATCACCCAACCACAAGGAAATACTTATATATATACAAGTTTGTGCAAGTGGAAAGAGAAACCAATGAAATCACAAGTCATAAGACACGTGAATATGAAACGGAAACAAAGAAGAAAAGGAATAGGACGACAAAGAAAAGGTGTAGGTCAGGATATGCACTGGATTTGGGTGAGTTGGGAAGCTCATGCATATTTCTGTTGGGTTTTTGTTGGCTTGTAATGACGAAGCCTTGGGTTGCCCATAATTTGTTTATTACATATTTGTTAAAGTTTTTCCTATGTGTTGTGGCAACCAAACTTTGGGGTTTGACCTAACCTTGGCTACTAAGATTTTGAAGTTGTGCTACCTTGTGACAAA
The DNA here is from genome assembly GCA_000404065.3 of Pinus taeda. Lineage (NCBI taxonomy): Eukaryota > Viridiplantae > Streptophyta > Pinopsida > Pinales > Pinaceae > Pinus > Pinus taeda. Next base: position 130,202 of record APFE031246827.1, on the reverse strand, counting down.
AAGTCAACAAGGGCTTGGTCCAAGGCATGCCTTTGTAAATTTGAAGTTATGAATTATATTCGAAGTAAGTGAAGTAAAAGGGAATTTGTTCTTGGGAGTTACCCCTTCCATTTAAACTGATCTGCACATGTACATTTATGCTCATGCGACACTATTGAATTTATATTGTTGTTCATATTGCAAGTTGAATGAATGTGAATTAAGTAAATTTGTACAATTGGCTAACTGTTAAAGAGATTGAATGAAGTGTTACTGTGTTGAATTCATTAGAAAACTCATTCTGCAAGTTAATAGTGGCTTCGCTAAAAGATACATAGGTTATAGGCGTAATCTACAACTAAGTAGTTGTGTGCCTTGCAAAAAAAACTTTCCAGTGTCACACGTCCTTGATGGTTCTAATCGTGTGATCACCGTGGGGTTGTGACAATACCAATCTGCCCAAAGGGAAAGCAAACCAATACCATAAGTTCAAATTCTGGAGGTTGCTAAGACCTCGTGTAACTAGAGCATGTTGTAAATAGAAACTTGTAAAGGCAAGTTGAAAATAAGACTATTAGTGCTGTAAGCAAAAAACTAGTGAGTCATAACAACTATTAGGCATAATCTTAAAGGCATCTGCATGGGCTGATCACTACCCTCATCCAGAAAGGAGATGTTGGCTAACCCCCTGACTAGAATGGTCAGCTTGCAATCTATATTATCAATTCCCCCCCACCTCTTCTAATCCAATATAATTATGATGTTGAGTTCTCTTGTACCTCCCTATGTGGCCTCCACTATTCAAATGGCATTTAACCTTGTGCCGACTTCGTGCTAGGATCGATGAAGTGATGAGAGCACATGTAATGCACCAAGTATAGTGGGATCCATAACCCCCTTTCGTATGAGTTGGAAATAAATCAAGGTGGGGGGAACACCTGCTCCTGATCACCCTCCTTAGGGGATAAGGTATTTCATAGCTAGATCCTAATAGTGAGTTTGAATCAATTACGGAATTCCCTCACTTGAATCTAATTCAATGGGATGAGTTGTTATGTTGAGACCAAAATTGGTTAGCTTGACAGCCAATTTGTTTCCTTTTCTATAGACATAAGAGAGGAAAAAAATTGTGATTTTTGCCAAGACCTTTGCAGTATTACTTATTTGTTGATGGGCCAAAATGTTTCACTGATGGTAAGGGGATCTACCTGGTGAAAAGTCCCAATTAGAACCTACATTGTTTGGGATAGAAGTCTCATCTAGTATGTGGGCCCAACTGCCACCATGTTGTTTTGAAGTTTGTTTTGGATAGAATGAGAAATGTGTGAGAAAACTGATATAAATATTGACAAACACAAGTTAGAATATCTTTATGAAATACTATGCAAGAAAGATACAGAAAACATAGTTGCAACCAAAGTAAATAACATGAATTTTTAAAGGAAGAATGTAAGCATACTTCAATTAAGATACATGGATAATGAAAGGATTCATTTATGAATTGTGAATTAGTTCACAACCAACAATGCCAACAAAAGCGTGAATAACATGCAACTTCAAATAAGATATATGTTATAAACTAACGAAAGAGTTCATTAACTTTAACACATGTAAATACAAATACATACTATCGAATCACCACGAGATAAGTCCCACAATACATGCATGAAATTTTTGCCTTAACTCAATGAGCTTCTCAATATTATGCTGAAACGTCTAATGCACCATTACAAGAAGTATCCATGAAATCCAATAGTGGAAGTGCTAAACTACAACTTGATTTCTCAAAAGGATGTACAAACTTTTCTTTAAAAAGTGGTCAAAATGGAGTCCAAAACTAAAAGTCCTTTCTAACTAGCCATGAGGGTATATTTATACAAAAAATGAGTGTCATGACCTTTCAACTTGCGGCATGACCCTTCACCTTCTTTATGACCTTTAATCCCTAAATGACCTTATTTCTAAATTCTATTATAGCTTTAATTCCAAAATAACTTTATTCACAAATTACAAGGAGTTTCAAAAGACAAGGTTCCTTCATTGAACCAAACCCATGAAAGCCATGTCAGGTGCCTCTATGTGCAGCTCTTGTGTTAAGTGTGTGCACCAAGCCTTATATTCAAAAGCGATAGATTTAACCTTCTTTAACACTTTACTTTCAAATCTCAATTGACACTCTATATCATCCAACAATAAAATCCTCATATCTAATACAATATCTAATATAAAAACCCAGAATGTTTAATATATATAAATTATCCTTAATAATAATAATTTTAATTTATTAATATTTATTTTATCAAAAATATTTAAAAAAAACAACAAAAACATTTTTTCTTTACCATCACTTTATATATATATATATATACACCCCATCCCCTCTTTATATATATGGTCATATATTTGGTTATTAAAGGAATACTCCCTACACTACTCTAATGCAAATTGGCATCTTTATTGTATCTTTGAATTAGATGTAATGATGATAATTATTCGATGATAAAAATGGTTTGTAATGTTGACAAGCGAACAACCTTCAAGTTAGGACCGCTGCATCAAGCAAAGGTTGAGTTGATCCCACTTAGAGAGGGCCCTTTCTAAATTGACCATGACCTTTTTAAAGTTGACTAAGACCTTTTAGGAGAAGAATATTGTGTTTCACTATCAAATAAAATTTATACATAAGCATCAATGAAGTGGAAGGGAGGTTTTATTTTTTATCTATTTCGCATAATTTCTAGAAATAGAAATAAACTCTTAGCTTTCAAGGGAAGCAATTGAGGGCTATTTTGAAAGGTGGGTTAAAATTCATGGTAATTAATTTTGTGAAATTATATTTTCTATTATTAGTTTCTAGTTATTAATAATAAATAGTAAATAAATGTTAAATAGGGTAAAGTAAATTATTTGATAATGTAAATTAAAAAAATAATTTAAATAGAAATAAATTAAATTATGGATATAAAGTATTTAAAAGCTGAAATAAATAATGAATAAAATTTGTATAGATAGTGTAAAATATAATAATATTTTTATTATTGTATGATTATTTTGTATAATATTTGGGGCGGTAGGAGCAGGAGGGTTTATTCTTAATTTCGATGGAAAAGTTGAAATTGAGTATAGTTGGGTTTAGATAATTGCGCAAATAACACGCCACACGTATATGGGTTACTACAAGGGCTCTTTCTAGCCAAAGAAGCAAACATTGAAGATTTGGTGGTGTTCACCTTGTTCATGGATCTTTGCCTAAAAATTGTTGCAAAGCATTATTGATTGACTTAAGAATCTAAAACTAGCCTTCTCTACTATTAGCTTCTTTCATGTGTTGAGAATGAATAATTTTGTTGCAAATGATCTCTCCAATAAAGGTGTAAACTTGGACGCAAGAGTCCTTATGGGAAATGGTATTCCTTCCCACATAATTCTTCTTTAACAATGGGTCTCCCATGCAATGCAAATTTTGTTTGTATCTACATGTCTTTTGGAGAATTTGCACCTCCAAAGACCTTGTATCCTTTAGGATATCAAGACAGCTAATAGATATTGAGAATAAAGACCGTTGTGAGGTTACAAGTATATCTGGTCTCAAAGGATTTTCATTGTATTCATCTATTGTATAGGCCACAATCTAGGCGTGGATTTTGAATTAACACAATATTCTCATCATGGCTATTAAAAAAAACAACTATTTTGTATAATATTCGATGAAATAGTTTTAACTTAAGAAACTCGTTATATTTTAATGTTTTATATTGTACATATTATATATATGGCTACATTTAATGCATGTTTAGTATTTGAAGACACATGTATTCCATAATTATCAATAATTATCCATCTCCTAGCATATCAGATGTTATTTTGGTATGCACATGCAATAATCCCAATGACGGTTGGCATTTTTGGTGTGTATATTGAATGTTGAGTTCACACATGGGATATTGAGGTATGCACAAGCATGGTATTAAGGTTGTGTGCATAGTGCTTTCTACATCAATTCCCATTGAGTATTTAGGGCATTACCTCTTGAACCCCATTAGACTACCAAGGGCCTTACACTTTGATACTATGATAAAACCTTATGTGCCTCAATCTTAAGGCATAAGGTTTAACCTAGTTAGAGGAGGCAAGGTGAGGGATAGCACTTTCACATACATATTTAGTTGTTGAGTGCCTTGAGCTTCATGTAAGTAATCTTGGGGTTGATCCTCAAGTGAAATTTCTTCATGTACCCATAGGCCTTCCTTTGCCATTGAGTTACTGATGTGAATTTTTTCCTTAATTAGCTAATTTTTAGCTAATTCAACCTCTAACAAGAATATACTTTCACATTCATATGCACAACCATATAGCAACATAAATAACCATGAATGTTTCAAATTCATTAATTACCCAACTAAGTTAATGTGATTACACAAGAAATTACAAACATAAAGCATTCCACAAAAAGTTGTTACTCATATATAATGAATGCAAGTCCACCAAACTAGTTGTTGAGGAGCAACTCACCACCTAACTATAAGGATAAATAATAGATTCCCACCCCAAGCCATATCATGAAATCACTAGGGAAAAGGAATCTCCTACAAGTCTCTAATACACATCTCTCCATTGACAAGACAATTTCTTCACTCTTGAGCACTATAGGCTTGCATCTAATTATATGCCTTCCATGGCACTTGCTTCTCCTTCATAGAACAAAAAGGATCTTCCCTTTCTCTAGTCCATAGTCCCTTGTGGATCTTCTTCTCTTCTAGTGGAAGCATAGATAGTCCAAACATACTAGTTTCCTAATTCAAATGACCTGGAGGATAAAACTTGGCTAAACCAATCCATGAGCAACATTACACGTGTGTAGGTTTTAATGTGTTTACTTTAGATGTTGTGGGCATTCAAGCCAAATTTTCCCCTTAAAATCCATCACATCCCCTCTCCTATACTTAGTAACAAGCCCCCTAGCCTCCACGTGCTTTTATTAATCATAAGTGCACATGGTTCTCTTGCTATTGTAGATGTACCAACCAAGATTTCACCTAAGTTCCATTCATAACCAAGAAGACAAGAATTAAAATGGGATAATGGAAAATACTCATGGAAGAGTAATGCTCCCAATTTGAATGGGGGGGAGTGTCAAGATGATCCATGAAAGGAGTGAATAATAGATGCTTTCCCCCAAGTGCTACATAAGGAAAATGCTGCCTTCCCAAGAGGCACGTGGAAACCTTTGAGGTATCACCCAAACCAAAGATTGATAGGAAATATATGTAAGGAAGCATGGGAAAGGAAGTTTGTACCTCAAAGGACAAGTATCAAGTGAAACAATGGCATGCACCTCATTTCCTCTTCCCCTCTCAAGCTATCATTGCCCCTTATTTCTTCATCCAACAATATTTTGCGTGGACTATATATTATTATGTATGCAATTTTATTCATGATTTTACATACATAAGCACATAATGAAAAAAATGACAACCACATCATAATTCTAACCCACCATGGGGATTCATATGCATTTTGTAGTCAAGCCTTGGCCTTGAGCTTCAATAGGAATGTTTACAATGCAATTACTTTATTGTATGGACGTATTCCTTTAATTCAACCCACATGGTTTGAATCCCTTTACATAGCCTCATCATTTGAATAATGCATGATCAATGTATGATCAATAAGGGTTTGAAACTAAGATATAACATTCCCCTCCACTTTGAAATATCACCACCCTTGGTAACCTTTGTTTCCAATAATAAGACTATGTCTTCACTCTTTAGCCACATCCACAATGTTATCGTCTTTGATGCAAACTTATATTTATTAGCTATCTTAAACAACAACATTCAAAAAATCCATTCACTATCTTGAGATGCCTTCGACGCCTTATCATTTTGACATACCTATAGTAATCATCAAATGAAAATGTGCATGTCAAAGCCATTATATGCAATTATTATCACTCATAAAAAATTTAAATTCATAACTAAAGCACATATATTCACAATAAAATATATAATATGTGACTTCAACCCATTACTTATATGTATTAATATGTTTGTTTCACATGGCTATCATGGGTGCAGTTAAAAGAGGTTACTAAATAAGAAAGAAAATGAAACTGAATACAACCACACAAGTAAAAACCCAAGATTTACGTGGTAAAACCCTAACAGGGTGTCGAGGAAACATCCACGGGGCAAGGGATTGGAATTTCTATTCAATTAGTAAATGATTCTCCTTACAATAGTTCAGGCATTCATCAGTTTTATAAGAGCCTCCTCGGTTACATAACTGTTGTTTCGTTATAAAACTAACTTGTGAATAACTAATACAAATTTTACCCAAATTTATATTAATTAGTTGTCAATTTCCAACAAACTCCACCTTGACAACAATTTTCCTAATCCCTTGCCCATGCCCATTCATCATCTCTTCTGCAAGCCAAGAAAAGCTAAACATCATCACAACTTCTCTATTATAACTAGCTTTGTGAATATGTCTACACAATTCTCATGTGTATGGACCTTTTGAAGAGCTACTTTTCTGCCATCGGTCACATGTCTCAGAAAATGATACGTTACATCAATGTGCTTCGTTCTGCTATGATAAGTAGGATTTGTAGCCAAGTGAATAGCACTCTGACTGTCACAAAGTACATTCACTTTCTCCTGCGTCCTTCCAATCTCATCAAGTAGACCCTTTAACCAGATTGCTTCTTTACTGGCATCTGAAGCAGCTATATATTTTGCTTCAGTAGTGGACAACGCAACTGTTTCTTGAAGCTTTGTCATCCAACTAATTTCTCTTCCTGCAAGAGTAAAGACATAACTTGTAGTAGATCTTCTTTTGTCCAAATCACCTGCATAATCAACATCTACATATCCGCAGACTGATCCTTCACTACCATTAAAGATGATGCAATGGTCACTTGTGCCTCTTAGATATCGAAGCACCCATTTCACTGCTCGCCAATGTTCTTCAATTGGATTTGCCATGAACCTACTGACAACTCCAACTGCATGTGAAATGTCAGGTATTGTACGTACCATCGCATACATTAAGTTGCCTACAACATTTACATATGGTACATGAGACATATACTGCTTTTCTTCATCAATTCTAGGACTCAAAATCGAAGAAAGCTTAAAATGGGAAGCTAATGGAACATTAACAGGTTTCACATTGTTCATACAGAACTTTTCAAGTACTTTCTCCACATACTTCTGCTGTGATAACCAAAGCTTATCATTTTTCCTGTCTCTGAGTATCTCCATGCCCAAGATATGTTTTGTTGCTCCAAGATCCTTCATATCAAAAATCCTAGAGAGCTGAGCCTTTAACCTATTGATCTCTTCCATGCTTTTGCTTGCAATAAGCATATCGTCAACATATAGAGCTGAGATAATGAATATGACATTGAAACTCTTGAATTATACACAATGATCATAATCACTTTTAATAAAGTTCTACTCACCATGAAGGAGTCAAACTTCTTGTACCATTGTCTAGGAGACTGCCTCAGACCATACAATGATTTCTTGAGCCTTCAAACTAATCTTCTGCTGCAACCTTGTACAAAACCTTCTGGTTGTTCCATATATAACTCTTCATTCAAATCACCATGTAGAAAAGTTGTTTTAACATCTAACTATTCTAACTCAAGGTTAAGTAATGCAGTTAGTGCCAACACAGTATGAATAGAAACAAGTTTTACAACTGGTGAAAAAATCTCATGAAGGTCAATAACTTCAACTTCAGAATACCCTTTTTCTACCAGTATCACCTTATACCTTTCGATACTTCCATAAACTTTTTGTTTTAGTTTGAAGACCCATTTGCATCCAACAACACTTCTCCCTTCAGGAAGTTCTACAAGATCCCAGGTATTGTTCTCGGCTAAGGAATCTATTTCTTCTTTCATAGTCGTTTTCCATTTTTTGGTATCCGTATCATCTACTGCTTCCTGATAACAAGAAGGTTTCCCATCTTCAGTAATCAAAGCAAAAGATGAAGCAGAATCTTCATATCTTTTGGGAGTTTTTCTTTCCCTTGTAGACCTTCTTAGAGTGACTGGTTGCTGAACTAGTTCAGAAATTTCAACAGTTTCCTTTGTATCTTCAACACCTTTTTCTCCAGAAGTCTCTTCTTCCTTTTAACTATCACCGAAAGTTCTAGCCTCCAACTGAATTTGTTGATTTGGCGATACCTGTTCCTGTTCAATTCTTTCAACATTTGATTTTAAAAGAGAAGATTCATCAAATGTTACATCTCTACTAATGACTATCTTCCGTGATGTAGGATCCCACAACCTGTATCCTTTCACCGCATAGTCATACCCAACAAAGATATAACATTTCGATTTTGGATCTAATTTCGAACGCTGATTTCAAGGAATAAGAGCATAAGCATCACAACCAAATATCCTTAAATGTGAATAATCACAAGACTGACCTGACCAAACTTCCTTAGGAATTTTACAGTTAATTGTTACTGAAGGTGATCTGTTAACTAAATAACACGCAATGGATACTGCTTCTTCCCACAACTCCTTTTGCAAGTTAGCATTGTTGATCATGCTTTTAGCTCTTTCCATAAGAGTTTGATTCATACGTTCAACAACATCATTTTGTTGAGGAGTATAAACAACAGTTTTGTGTCTAACAATTCCTTCATCCTTACAGTATTGTTCAAATTCTATTGAAGTAAATTCACCACCGTTTTCAGTTCTTAAACATTTAATTGATTTCCCTGTTCTTTTCTCTACCATTTCTTTAAATTGTTTAAAGATATTGAATACATCAGCTTCCTTTTTCAGCATAAAGACCCAAAATTTATGGGAGAAATCATCAATAGACGTTAAAAAATATAGAGAACCTCCATATGATACAATAGGAGATGCTCCCCCACAGATCATAATGAATATAGTCTAAAATATCTTTACTATTATGATTTCCAATTTTAAATCTCTGTTTACACTATTTTGCATACACACAATGTTTACAAAAATCCAACTTCAAAGAATTCAGATCAGGAAGTGATCTACGTTTCATTAGTACCTGAAGACCTTTCTCGCTCATGTGACCCAATTGTTGATGTCATAGGCGAGTACCTTCTTCTTCTTTTTCTGGCATAATTGCTACTTCACTGACCTAAGTACTTCCTTTGAGTCTATAAAGATTTCTGACCTTTTCTCCTTTCATAACAACTAGGGCGCCTTTAGAGACTTTCAGCACTCCATTCTAACCTGTAAACTTATAACCATCCGAATCCAACACTCCCAAAGAAATCAATTTTTTCTTCAATTCAGGTACATGTCTAACACTAGTTAATGTTCTAACTGTGTTATCATACATTTTAATCCTGATATCTCCCAACCCAACAGTCTGACATGTTACATTATTACCCATAAACAGAGAAGTACCATTTACATCTTCATATGAAGTAAACTAATTTCTATGTGGACAAATGTGATGAGAAGCACCAGAGTCTAACAACCAATTTTCAAAAACCTGAGAGACATTACATACAGGTAAAGTTGCATCTATCATACATAATTCTTCAGCAGATAAAACTTCATCTGCCATACCTGAATCAACCTGATTTACTTCCTTCTTCGGGTTATCAGACTCTTTTCATTTCCAACAGTCTTTCTTAAGGTGTCCAATTTTGTTGCAGTGCCAACATTTTACCTTACACTTCTTTCCCTTTGATTTAGATCTAGAAGACCCCCTTGTTTTTTCTCCTCTTTCCTTTGATCTTCCTCTAGCTATCATGGCTTCTGGTGTAGCTGTTTCAGTACTGGATTTCCTTCGTACTTCTTTAGACAAGAGAGCTCCCACAACTGATTCAAATTTCAAAGAATCAACAGTGCTCAAACTGATTGAAGTTACAAAGTGTTCCCATGACTCGAGCAGAGAACATAACAAGGTTATAGCTTTGTCTTCTTCCTAAATTTTAACTTCCATATCTGATAATTGGCATATAAGTGTATTAAAAACATTTAAATGCTTTGCAAAGTTTGAACCCTCCTTCATTCGAAGACTATACAATTGTATCTTCAAATAAATTCTATTGGTTAACGACTTTTTCATATATAACTTTTCCAGTTTTTCCCATAAGCCTGAAGTTGTAATCTCTTCAACAATGTTGAAGAGAACTTCATCCGCTAGGCATAACCCGATGGTACTGAGAGATCGGGCATTCAAATCCTCCCAATTTGAATCTTTCATGCTAACAAGTTACTTATTTGCCCCGTCCAAAGTTTTGTGCAACCCTTGTTGCACCAACAAATCCCTAACTTTTAGTTTCCAAAGAGCAAAGTTGTTTTGGCCAATGAATTTCTCCACCTCAAACTTTGCATTCGTCATCTTAGCCATTTCTTTCTAATTTGCTTCTAAATTGTTACTTCTAGGATTGAATTTCTCCACAATCTGCCTTCAACTAGCAACTAGGGTTTCTTTCTTTTCAAAAAATAAAACCTAATTTTGTTGCCCCTTTTTAAACCTTGATTTCTGTCTTCAACTAGGGTTTCTTTCTTTTCAACAAAAAAACTTAATTTTGTTGCCCTTTTTTTTAAACCCTAATTTATTTCTCATAATTTCTTTTACACATATTGATTACTTCAAATATACATGAAACAATTCAATTTCCAGGAAAATTACTTCAAACCCCAAAAAAATTTCAAATTCACCAACGTCTCAACAAAAAATTCTTAAAAAAAAATTACTCGGACTTATTTCTGTTGATCAAAAATTGCATTTTTCGTTCCCCCAACGCTTTTCCAGACAAACGAATTGCACTTGCATTTCCAGACAGGGCTCCTTAAAAAAAAAACAATTGTAAATATCGCATGAAGAATGTCAATGGGAACTGACTGGAGCGAAGCTCTCCCCCAATGTTGGTTCCGGTTTTAGTCCATTCGATCAAGCCCCCTGAGCCAACACTTTGAGAATGCCTTAAGACCTTTTATATCTGAGCAAATACACCCAACTTCTGTATAAATGAATGATGTAGCACTCCTCGACGGGTCCTCGACAGCTCTGGTCCACGCCTCTGGACAAGCCAGTGGTAACACGTAGCAACACTCTTCCACGGGTCCTGGACAGGGCCAACAACGGTTCCCGTTCGTAACACGCTTCAGTGTTCCATGTAAAGCGCAGAGTGGTAACATGCAACAATGGTCCACTGAAACAAATGACCCAGCCTTCCTTTGATACCACGCAGTGTCTTCGAGGCCAATTTTCACGCAGCTCTGATGCGTCTCTCCTCTTTCACCAGTGTCTCTCTTTCACCTTTTCTTATGCAACGTCTCCTCAACTCAACTCAAATTGGCTCTAATACCATTTGTATTTAAAATAGGTTACTAAACAAGAAATAAAATGAAACTGAATACAACCACACAAGCAAAAACTCAAGATTTACTTGGTAAAACCCTGACAGGGTGTCAAGGAAACATCCACAGGGCAAGGGATTGGAATTTCTATTCAATCAATAAATTATTCTCCTTACAATAGTTCGAGCATTCATTAGTTTTATAAGAGCCTCCTCAGTTACATAACTGTTGTTTCAGTATAAAACTAACTTGTCAATAACTAATACAATTTTACCCAAATTTACATTAATTAGTTTTCAATTTCCAACAATGAGATATATTAAGCTTACCTTCTTTTGTTGGCATTATGACACAGGTTTGGCACTATGGCACAGGTGTTGTCCTTGATGGCAACTCACTCAGATAGAAGATCTCAGTTCAGGCTCTCAAAATAAAAGAAAAAGAGATATAGGCAGGTTCCTCCTAACCAAGTCGCGTATACACGCAGGTTCTACGATCAAAAGGCGCGTATACGTATGCACGCACTTTCATGCAAGGAAAAGCACGTACATGTGGGAAAACTTATTTTTGGTCCATGGTATTTAGTCCTTTATATTTGGACCTTGGTATTGCGTCCGAAGTGTTGAACCTAGGTATTGGGTCCCTAGTATTAGTTCTCAATGGTTTTGGACCATGGTTCGAGTAAGGCCTAAGACTATAAAAAGGGGAGGAGATCATTTGGCAAAGGTATGGACTCAAGTATTGAATATCTTATGAAGAGCAAGATGATCTGAACCAAGGAGGAACCTGAGCGCTATAAGTAAGTTCTATTGATGGGTCAAGATCTTAAGGCTTGAATAGTAGTATCATTGTGTGATTCTGATCTGTTATATTTGGCGCGTGATTAGATCTATAAATCTGATAATGTGGGTATAACTGATGTTTGAATGAGTGAAAAGGGTAAATTATCTTTTTATAGATCTGTACACAGGTTCAACACATCAGAGGCATGTATACACACTGGTTTAGTAAGTGAAGACAACATATACGTTGGTTGGCCTTAATACAGCTGCATATATACGTAGGTTTCTACATTTTGAAGTAGCGTACGTCTCGTGAAATTTGTTTTAGCTGCTTATGTTGATTACTACAGTATTCTGGGTTCAAGATTGGTTTCTAGTTATTGTTATTGTATTCTGGTTACAACATTCTAAGAAGTGATTGGTTGATTCTATATTGATTTCTACAAAGGAGATTGGTTGATGCAGAAATACTTGAAGTTTGATTGATGTTATTCATGGATCCAGTCTGAAAATTTATGAAACGTGGTCTCTGGAAGAAAAGAGAAGGTTGTAGCCTTCTGTAGGTCAGCACCTACATACAAGTACCTCGGCTAGTACAAGAGCTTAGGGGGTTGTAGCTCCCTTCCAGAAGAAGCTGGAGAACGAGAGAAGGTTGTAGCCTTCTGCAGGTAGAATCCTGCGTACTGGTATAAGACTGCACCAGTACATAAACATTGTAAAAAGAAGTTTCTAATTGAAAGAAGATAGAGACGAATTGCAGTAGGTGGTTTTCACCCATATTGGGTTTACACCTTATATCTTTTGTTCTTGTGTGTGACTGTCTACACTATTTTTCTATTCCTGGTTACTATTTATATGGTTCTGACACACAGATTAATGATCAACATCTGAAGAATAAACTAAATTATAAGTCTGCAAGTTATACGCGAGTTTAATTGACTAAAGTTGCGTATATACACCGTTTGCACCGACTGAAGTAGTGTATGCAAATATTTGTATGAAATGAAAAATAATTAACTTGATAATACTGATTCACCCCCCCCTCTCAGTATTATTTACAACAATTGGTATCAAAGCCAGGTCCTTCAGAAGAATCATGATTGCTTGAAGGAAGATATATCATCATGAGCAACTATGAAAAAGAGGCATCGATCAGGCCACTAATTTTTTATGGGAGCAACTTCGTCTATTGGAAGGTAAGAATCACAGCCTATATTCAATCTCTTGGTACAGAAGTTTGGGATATTGTGGAAACAGGATACACATTTCCATCAGCAACTCCAAAGATACGGCTGGTAAGAAGCAATATGAAACAAATGCAAAGGCTGTCAATACTCTATTAGGGAGTCTATCTCAATCAAAATTCGTCAAGGTTATGCAGCTCAAAACCGCAAAAAAAATATGGGACAAGATCGTTCTGAGCTATGAAGGAGATGATCAGGTAAAATGGGCAATACTACAAACTCTCAGAATTCAGTATGAAAATATCATAATGCACAATGATGAAAGTGTGGCTAACTATTTCTTACATATAGATGAGATTGTTAATTGTATGAAAAACTTGGGTGAAGAAATAAAGAAGTTACTTTGGTTGAAAAGGTTCTAAGATCTTTGTCTTCTAAGTTTGATTCAAAAGTTTCTGCCATAGAAGAAAAGCGGAATCTACAGAGCATTACCATGTCATAGCTGCACGGAATCCTAACTGCTTATGAAATGAGAAAATGGGGACCATCCGATAGAAGAGAAGCCGCATTCAAAGCCTCGGGAAAAGGAGATTACAATGAGTCAGGACGTATGTCAGAAGGAGAGGAAGAATCAAACTTTGTCAGGAACCTTCAACGGGGTACTGCAAGATTCAAAGGTAAGCTACCTTTCAAATGCTTTACTTGTGGAAGAGTCGGTCGCTATGCTACCAAGTGTCCTCATAAAGATAAGCTTGACAAAGGTAAGGAACCAGTTAGATGGAACATAAAACAGAATGTAAGTAAGAAGAGCTATTATACACATGAAGACAGTGATGGATTTTCAAATAGTGATGAAGATGAACAATGTAATGATTATAGACTTTTGATGACCTTTGAAGATGATTATTTCTTGGATGCTATAGATGAAGAAGGTCTTTATGAAGAAATTTCTAAACTTAAAATTTGTTTAGAGGAAAAGAATATGATTATAGATACTCTGACATTCCAACTTGCTGAAAGAGAAAAACACA
>APFE031246827.1:76090-111489 GCA_000404065.3 Pinus taeda | reverse complement strand
GGCCATAAGAATGTTCCTTGCTCTTTCTAGCTTTCAGAAGTTCAAAGTATTTCAAATGGATGTGAAATCTGCCTTTCTGAATGGAAACTTGGACGAAGAAGTGTATATTGAGCAGCCAGATGGGTTTATCCTTGGAAATGATCCAAAACTTGTATGCAAACTCAAAAAGGCTCTCTATGGACTTAAACAAGCTCCAAGGGCTTGGTATTATCGTTTGGATAAATATCTCCATCAACAAGGTTTTACAAAAGAATCAACAGATAGCAATCTATATATAAAAGTTGACAATGATAAATTGCTAATACTTGTTGTGTATGTTGATGATATCATCTTTGGTAGCAATGAAGAAGACATGAGTCAAAACTTTCCCTTGGTGATGCAAAAAGAATTTGAAATGTCCCTGCTTGGTGAGCTCACATATTTTCTTGGTTTACAAGTCCAACAAAACAAAGACGGTATTTTTCTATCACAAACCAAGTATCTCGAGCAGATCTTGAAGAAATATGGGATGGAGAATTCAAAACCAGTATGTACCCCTATGGTAACAGGATGCAGCCTCAGCGCAAATGATGAATCAGCAGCAGTACATCAACCAACCTATAGATCCATGATTGGTAGTCTGCTCTATCTAACAGGTACCCGACCAGACATTATGCATGCAGTGGGAATAGTTGGAAGGTTTCAGGCAAATCCAAAGGAAACTCATCTTCAAGCAGTTAAGAGAATTTTCAAGTATCTTCAAGGAACTCAAAACTATGGCTTATGGTATCCTAGAGATACAGATCCCACACTTCATGCATATACATATGCAGATTGGGTAGGAAGCATGGATGACAGAAAAAGCACTAGTGGTGGTGCATTCTTCATGGGTTCCAAATTAGTATCTTGGTTCAGCAAGAAACAAAGTTCAATTGCTTTATCTACAGCTGAAGCAGATTATGTGGCTGATGCATCTTGCTGCACACAACTCCTTTGGATGATGCAAACATTCCAAGACATTTAAATCACTTGTACTCCACCTATCTCCATTTTTTGTGATAATGCAAGTGCAATCAGTATTTCAAAGAATCCAGTCATGCATTTGAAGACCAAGAACATACCTATAAAACATCATTTTCTCCAAGAACAAGTGCTTGAACAAAAGGTCAAATTGGAGTATGTTCCCTCCAAGGAACAAGTTGCTAATATACTCACCAAACCACTGCCCAGGCAGACATTTGAATATCTCAGACAAAAGCTAGGAGTAGTTGATGTATCATCTTGCTATTGAAACTTGTCTGTTTCAAAGATTAATGGTTGTACGCAAGTTTCATGAGGAGAATCCGCGTACATACACCGGTTTCTGTGGATTCAGATGCGTATATGTTGGTTTGAAGACAAACAGGTGGCCAGGCTAAGGATGAAAAGAGTCTGATATGGGTTTGTTAGAGGCCATCTGGCACAGGTTCAAGGGGAGCATATATTCTTCTAATAATGCATTGTTGGCATTATCTTAGAATATCTTGGTTCAATTTCATAGTTGTTTTGGTTTCAGGTAGAATAGGTGCAGAGGGAGAACATGGTTGCTGGTTTGAATGATGATTTATAGATGCTATTGATGATAGTTTTTGATAACTATCATAGTCTTGCGGCAGATATTTCGTCTCTATGTCATGTATTTCTTTTCTTATCAAGGTCATGTAACAGCCTATCTTGGTTTCCCCACTATGCCTAGGATGGATGATGTAATGTTCTTGTTTTATCATGTGTAAATTCTTGGTGTATCCCCACTTGGTTGGGTGGATGAGTTAATATTGGTATATTCCCACTTGGTTGGGAGATGGATGTATGTATGAGTCTTTGGTGATAGGGAGTTCATTTATGATGTATAAAGTCATGTTTCTTCTTATAGAACATCTTCTAGCAGACCTTGCCTACAGTCAGGGGGAGCTTGGATAGCACAGCAGAGCAGAGAATTCAGCATGTACTCAGGGGGAGCATAACCCTTTGCCCTTGATGTCAAAGGGGGAGAATGACTTTGAGTGACTTGGGGTTGCCATCAAGTCAAAAGGGGGAGATTGTTGGCATTATGACATAGGTTTGGCACTATGACACAGGTGTTGTCCTTGATGGCAACTCACTCAAATGGAAGATCACAGTTCAGGCTCTCAGATTGAAAGAAAAAGAGATATACGCAGGTTCCTCTTAACCAAGCCGCATATACACGCGGGATCATCGATCAAAAAGCATGTATGCATATGCACGCACTTTCATGCACCAAAAAGCACGTATATGTGGGAAAACTTTTTATTTAGTCCATGGTATTTGGTCCTTGGTATTTGAACCTATGGTTTTGGACCTTGGTATTGCATCCAAAGTGTTGAACCCAGGTATTGGGTCCCTAGTATTGGTTCTAAATGGTTTTGGACCATGGTATTGAGTAAGGCCTAAGACTATAAAAGGGTAATGGGACCATTAGGCAAAGGATAATCTGAAGGATTGAATATCTTATGAAGAGTAAGATCTAAAATTGGGTTATGGTGCATTGTTGGCTCTGATCCAAGGAGGAACCTGAGCGCTAAAAGATGGATAAGTTCTATTGATGGGTCGAGATCTTAAAGCTTGAATAAATAGTATCATTGTGTGATTTTTGATTTGTTATAATTGGCGCATGATTAGATCTATAAATCTGATAATCTGGGTATAATTGATGTCTGATTAAGTGAAAAGGGTAAATTATCTTTTATAGATTTGTACGCAGGTTCGGCACATCAAAGACGCGTATACACGCGGGTTCAACAAGTGAAGATAGCGTATACGCTGGTTGGCTTTAATACAGCTGCATATGTACACAAGTTTCTACATATTGAAGTAGCGTATGTTTCATGAAATATGTTTTAGCTACTTCTGTTTATTGCTGCAGTGTTCTGGGTTCAGAATTGGTGTCTGGTTACTGTTACTGTTTTCTGGTTACAGCATTCTGAGAAGTGATTGGTTGATTCAGTATTGGTTTGTACAAAGGATATTGGTTGATGCAGATATACTTGATTGATGGTATTCATGGATCTAGTCTGAAAATTTATGAAGCGTGGTTCTTGGAAGAAAAGAGAAGGTTGTAGCCTTCTGTAGTTCAGCACCTACATACTAGTACCTCAGCTAATACAAGAGCTAAGGGGGTTATAGCTCCCTTCCAAGAGAAGCTGGAGAACAAGAGAAGGTTGTAGTCTTCTACAGGTAGCAGCCTGCGTACTGGTATAAGACTGCACCAGTACAGAATCATTGTAAAAAGAAGTTTCTAATTAAAAGAAGATATAGACGAATTGCAGCAGGTGGTTTTCACCCACATTGGGTTTCCACCTTACATCTTGGTGTTCATGTGTGTTGGTTATGTGTGATGATTTTTTCTGCTTTACTGCTCCTATTTACTATTCATAGTGTTAATAATGTTCTGATGCACTCACTAAGAAGCAACTAACTGAATTATAAGTTTAATGGATATACGCTTTTTTCATTACACACAGTTGCGTATACACGCGGTTTTCCTTAACTGAAGTAGCGTATATGAATCTGAATATGGAAATGAAAAGGTTTTATTGATTTGATAATACTGATTCACCCCCCTCTCAGTATTATTTTCAACACTTCCAACACTGACTGTATGAAATGGTACTTGAGTTGTATATGTTTAGTTTTGGAATGAAATGGAGAGTTCTTTGCAAGATGTATGGAACTCTAGTTGTCACTGTATAACCTGCCTAACTCCTGCCCAATCATCCAGAAACCTTTGTAACCAAATTATTTCTTTACTAGCCTTTGTAGCAGCAACATACTCTACTTCCGTTGTTGAGAGTGCAACAACACTTTGTAGTTTTGAAACCCATCTGACAGTTGTTCCACCTACATTAAATACATACCCTATTGTGCTCCTCCTATTATCTCTATCACCCGCCATATCTACATCAACATATCCCTGTAGATCAATGTTTGAATGCTTGATTTATGGTACCTCCCAAATAACTGAGAATCCATTTCACTGCCATCCAATGGTCTTTTCCTAGATTGTTCATGTACCTTCTTACAACTCCCACTACATGTGCAATATCAGGCCTTGTGCAGACCATTGCATGCATTAAGCTTCCAACTGTTGATGCATATGAAACTTTAGACATATAAGCCATTTCTTTCTTAGTCTTGGGACACACCTCCTTACTTAGTTTGAAATGGCTAGCCAAAGGTATACTAACTGGTTTTTCATTTTCCATATTAAATCTTTTCAACACATTTTCTATGTACTTACTCTGAGACAATGTTAATTTTCGATTGTTCCTATCTATATTTATTCTCATACCAAGGATTTGTTTTGAAGCACCCAAATCCTTCATTGCAAATCAGTTTTCCAGTTTTCTTTTGAGCACATTTATTTCCTGCATGTTAGAACCTGCAACATCTATATACAATAACAATATAATATAGTTGCCATCATTTTTCCTTTTGAGATAAACACAATGATCAGGGTGACATCTAATATAATCTTGTTCTTACATAAACCTATCAAATTTTAGATACCACTACCTTGGAGCCTGTTTTAAGCCATACAAGCTCTTCTTCAACCTGCACACTAGTTTTTCCTTCCCTTTTACCTCATATCCTTGTGGTTGTTGCATATATATATATCTCTTCCTCCAAATCCTCATGGATACATCTAACTTCTCAAGATGCAAATCTTCAGCTACCACTAGACTTAAAATAGTTCTATTTGAAGTCATTTTAACTATAGGAGAAAATATCTCATCAAAGTCTATACCCTTTTTACGTGCAAACCCCTTCACTGCAAGTCTAGCTTTATACCTTTTTCTACCTCCATATTCTTCCTTCAACCTGTAAACACATTTATTTTGCAATGTTGTTTTACCTGCAAGCAACCTAACTAAGTCCCAAGTCTGGTTATGTGCTAAGGAGTCCATCTCTTCTTTCATGGCTTGCTCCCACTTCTTCCTATTTTCTACCTGTAATGCTTCTTCATAACATTTTGGTTCACCAAAATCAGTCAACAATACATAATATAATGAAGGAGAGT
This sequence comes from Pinus taeda, assembly GCA_000404065.3. Lineage (NCBI taxonomy): Eukaryota > Viridiplantae > Streptophyta > Pinopsida > Pinales > Pinaceae > Pinus > Pinus taeda. The sequence continues at coordinate 106,433 of APFE031246827.1, read as the reverse complement.
ATCATTCAAGGGGTCTACTTATCCTGGTAGATCTTCTAACACCACTTTCAGGTGTTTGAGGTGATTGTTGTTGTTGTGGTTGTTGTTGTTCTGGCTGTTGATCATTATGATTTTTTGGCACCTTCACTTTTTTTTTATCTCATCAAGCACTATGTATTCTCTGTTTTCTTTTTCGTGTTTTTTTCCTGCATCTGATCCTTATACAAAATCTTTTAATTGAATATGACATCTCTGCTCCTAATGATTTTGTGTTTTTCATAATCATAAAAGCGATAACCAAAATCATTAACACCATATCCAATGAAGGTACATTTCTTTTATTTTGCCTCAAGATTTGTTCTATTTTCTTTATTAATTTGGACAAAGGCTTCACAACCAAAAGTCTATAAAAATGAGTAGTTTACCTTTTTACCTGTCCATGCCTCCTCTGGAATACCACCATCCAAGGAACTTGAAGGCCCTCTATTTATTAGATAAACAACAGTATCTACAGCATCTGCCCAAAATTGTAAAGGCAATCATGCATGCAATCTCATGCACCTTGCACGCTCCATGATTGTCTTGTTCATCCTTTCTCACACACCATTTTCTTCTGGTGTTCCTAGAACTATCTTCTCTCTACGAATTCCATTCTCTTAACAGTACCTATCAAACTATTTGTTGTAATATTCACCTCCATTGTCTGATCTAAGACACTTCAACCTTTTTCCTGTCTCATTTTCAACCAAATCTTTCCATTTATTGAAAATATCAAATACATCAGATTTATTTCGAATATAATAGATCTAGGTTTTTCTGGTTGCATCATCAATAAAAGTAACATAATAATGAGAGCCACCGAGAGATGATACCTAAGCAGGTCCCCATACATATGTATGCACAAGGTCTAATTTTTTGCTCTTCTTTTCTTTCCCAACTCTGAGGAATCTGACTCTCTTTTGTTTTCCATAAACACAATTCTCACAGAATTTGAAATCAACATGCTTCAAACCTGGCAAAAAAATTCTTGAGTGAAGAATATGCATCCCCTTCTTACTCATGTGCCCAAGCCTATGATGCCACAATGTCGTATCTTCTCCTGTAAAGGTTAAAGCATTAACAGAATTAGAAATACCATTGCATAAATACAATGTACCAACATTTTATCTTTTTTCTATTACCAGGGCTCCTTTAGTGACCTTCCAGTTTTTATCTGTAAAAGTAGTCACACAGCATTCACCTCCCAACTGCCCTATTGAAATAAGATTTTTCTTCAGATATGGAACATGTGTTACCTCCTTCAATAGCCATTCATTTCCATTCTGTTGTTTTATGAAAGTTGTACCCATTCCAATTATTTTACAGGGTTTATCATCACCCAATCAAACCTATCCAAAATCTCCTTGAACATAATCATGAAAATGTTGCCTATCAAGTGTGGCATGGAATGAGACCCCTAAATCTACCACCCAGGCATCAATAATATTTTCTAATGAAAGAATCAAAGCATCTTGCAACACATCACCTATCACATTCACTTCATGATTGTTTTCTTGTTGTGCATCTCCTTCTTTTCCCTTCCAAGACTTGCAGTCTTTCTTCAGGTGTCCTTTCTTCCCGCATTTCCAGCACACTATCCCCGATTTGGACTTGGATCTTCCTTTCCTCGACTTACTGCAATATCTTGGGCTCTTTCCTCTTTCCATTTTTCTTCCCCTAGTCTTTGTAGTCAAAGAATTACCTAATGTCTCACCGTATCTTTTCTATCGCATTTCCTCGCTAAGGATTGCACCGACAACATCATCGAACTTTAAAGTACTAGATCCAGAGACAGAGTTACTAATGGCCACAACTAAACCATTCCAACTTTCTAGCAATGAGCATAGAAATAACAGAGCCCTAACTTCATCATCAAAAATTACCTCTATAGAACTTAACTGACTCATGACTGTATTAAATTCATTTAAATGATTAGGAACAGATCCACCTTCTGACATCTTCATATTAAATAAACACTTCATAAGAAATACCTTATTTGAGGTCGAGGGTTTTTCATATAGTTTGGTCGATTCCTTTATTAAACCCTCTATTGTCATTTCCTTTGAAACAATAAACGCTACCAACACCACTAGGCACAGCCGTATTGTTCCAAGTGCCTTTCTATTGAGAATATCCCATTCTGTGTCTGTCATACTCGTCGACTTCTTTGCCTTTCCAATCAATGGTAGGTATAGATATTTTTGATACAGATAATCTTCCATCTGCATCTTCCATTGCAGGTAATTTTGTCCGTTAAATTTTTCGACCCTAAACCTAACATCTTCCACCATTGCTCCCACTCAAACCAAGAACCCTTCTCTCCTGCGATTTTATCAGCCAAATAGACCTTCAGCTCTGATAACAGTTGTTAGAAAGTTATATATTACAGATCAATGGAACACATAAAATATATTGCAAAAATATAAACACAAAAAACACATAAAACAAGAGAGACACAAAAATACATGGTTCACCCAATTTGGGCTACGTCCACAGAGAAACAGCCAGTCCTTCCTTTTATATTATCCAGCAAACTCAAGAGATACAACCTATAGCAGATCTGTTGTAATTCCCTCTTCGTTCTCACACAATCTCCTCTCTCTTTCTCACTCAGAATACATATCTACATAGACACAATACAATTCCCTCATATATAGCGAGGGGTTGCCTTCTAGGGAAAAAAAAACCCTAAATTAAACATAACTTCTACCATCAGATCTCCACCTACTGAACAGCCTAGATTGACTAGGAAATTACAATATTTTAGAAGGCAATTTTACATCTGTTCTTAGCTTCAGGGGTGTTGCCCCTGATCCCCCACCAAGGGGGGGCTCCTAAAGGTCGTTGTCGCCTCCCCTGGACCCCCCTTGCAGCACAAATATTACGGGCAGCGTTGCTGCCACATTAAGAACTAGGGTCCAATGCGGTGATACCTCTGAATAAAGAAGATAATCAGGCTCTACACCCAACAACAGTATTTACAATGAATGACCTGCTCAAAATTAAAACATCATTACAACATGAACAGATAAGAACCATACTGCATACTAGAGCTTTATAACACAGCCCATTACGGTATTTACAATAACCACATATACACATATGCACATCTGCTAAACCAGCAAATAAGAGAATATGATGCATGTATCAATCAACAAGGAAGTCCAAAGGATCACACCTCCATCCTTAAAGTAATACCAGGATTCACCTCCTTCCCAGGAAGTAGAGAATCCACTGCAAAGTCAAATTTTCATCCAGTGTCTAGTGTTATAATCTCGCGCCATTTTCCTTCTCAGTGAACATTTACCAACTCATTGTTCCATGGTGCACTCCCATTGTGCATATAATTCCATATGGCAAAGCTAATGACCAAACCAAATCCATTCCTGACCTTCCCTTCTCTGCTACATAGCCCCTCTAGCTATCTGGTCAATCCCTTTCATGTAGTCACTCACCTTCCAAGTTCCACTGACACCCCCATCCTGGGTAGTCCATCCCTTCGCAAGGATTCCTCACATTAGAAAATACAAAAACCAAGGAATATCCCTGCCTTAAAACCATCATACTGGTCATAGCATGCTCATAGAAATCAATGGACACTATTGGGTACCAGTGTCCCAGAATGGCCCTGCTCTTAAAGGCTTTACTAGCATATTGTTTCCTATTTCAATTCCTTTGTTGTTGTTGCTAACTCTTGCAGTCGATTTCAACCACCCAACCGAGTATGTTCATGCATTCTTGTTCCAAGCACATAATTTCCATTAGATTCAAAATAAATTGAAATAACTTCAAATCATACCTCATTGGTAGCTCGTCAATAAGGTACACTTGCAATTTTGTTCACTTCCTATCACAACAAATCAAACTAACTGTTTGATCAAAACATCATGTATATCAAGTTAGCTCAAAAAACAACCATCATAGATCAACATCATAAATAACATGTAACCATCATAAACCAGAATCCTAGATCACATGCATAATAAAACTAAATAAAATGTTGATACTTATCCTTTCATCAATCCTTACTTTTGTCTTTGTTCTTTTGTACACACACTGGATCGGTTGCCACACCGAGTAAACACCCAGTGCCTTCTCCTCCACTAGGTGCACATACGCATAGTGTGCATCACACACATACAACCACACATGTCATACAACACGATGCAACACATGCACCTATACCTGGCAAATAACACATACGCTACACACAGTATATGTACGTATATATGTATAATGTACATCAGAATACATTCATCCGCACACAACGTGCGACACCAGAAAATGCATACACGTACACCCGGTATACAACACAACTCATACCTATACTCGATGTACAACACAACTCATACACCTACACCTAATGTAGAACATAACACAAATACATGTCTAGAGTGCAACACAATGACTGCATATGTCACGATACCATGACTACACAATGCACATACATAGTACCACATGCCCGCAACACAACATGTACGACATGCACTCAATCCCACACGCACACCAGTACAACATGTCCCAAGCACCACCTGCACAACATGTGCACAGCATCACATGTACACAGCTCCACCTACACAACATGTACACAAAGCCATATGTACATTGCACCACTCTACTGTTAGGATATTCTGACACATAGGAAACAGTTAAGTATAACTTGGTCTAGTATAGAGTTAGGTAAAGTGTGGTTCTTTACTATGTACTTTTGTAACTTACAATCCGACGGTCACGATATGTAGTGATCCGACGGTTCATTCTCTCCTCGGTATTATCGACACTTGATCCGTGGCTTAACACCCGATTGGTCCATGATCTCTACTTAAAGAGCATGGAGTGTCATTTGTAGGTTAACTGTTCATGAGAGAAGCTTATGTAAAAAATTTCATTCTTTTATTAATAAATTGTCTGAAGTGACCGCGTTGGCTCAGGCAGTGGACTGTTTCCCTCTTTGAGGGTTTTAACCACGTCAAAAATACTTGTGTATTGATCTGTGATCTGTTTGTGAGCGGTGTCCTTTGGTGTTCTATCTGAGGAACTTACCCTATAAATTCCTACATGGTATCAGAGCTATTTGAGGGCCGCGTCCGTTGGTGATCCAAATTTGAAGCCGGTAGAACTGCATCCGACTGCCGTTTCCTAGATCTATTATTTCTTACTGCTTTCAGGATGAGAGGACTACTCTGTTGTGTTAGGAGCATCTGTTCCAGTGAGGAACCCTTTTCGTTTCACGTAAAAAGGTTTCTGGTAGCCCTAGCTACGTCATTTTTAAGATCTGGAGGTATACAATGTTTATTTGCAGTTTCTAGCTATTTTCTCTCTGTTTATTATTTCGGTTTATTTAGCTTCTTTTTTATTACCGAATCTATACCTTCCATATCAGATTTATTTCCAAACACACCAAGGTTGATACATTGTTTGACAGTGGATCCTAGGCAAATTTAATTTCTACAGACTTGGTTAAGAAGTTGAATCTAGAAACCATGCCTCATCATAAACCATATCAATTGGGTTGGATAACCAAGGATGCAAATATTCATGTCACAAGGAAATACGTTTCTAGGTTTTCTATTACTTCATTGATGAAGTTGAATTAGATGTAGTGTCGTTGGATATTTATGGAATTATGTTGGGAAGCCTGTATCTGTATGAACGGAAAGTTGTTTTCCATAGATTTGAGAACAAATATCATTTGTTCAAATATGGAATGGATTTTATTATGAGATCCCATCGTAGAAAGCTTAATATGTCTTTAGCAAGAACAAGGCAAATGAAGCAATTGGTCAACTCCAGCAAGAATCTCGTGCTCCTTATGATCAAGCAGAAGAATGACACGGAGCGTGAATCCTTTGCAGGTTGTGACGTGAAGCTAAAAGCCGAATTGGTTGATGTGTTCAATCAATATGGAGATGTGTTTCAAGAACCAAAGGGATTGCCACCAAAAATGGGAATTCAACATGAAATTTACCTTCAACAAGACTGTCCACTGCCAAATATCGATATGTATCGAATTTCAATTCTGGAAAGTTTAGAAATTAAGAAACAAGTCCAGGAATTGTTAGATAAAGGTGTAATTCATCCCTCTACTTCGCTATGTGGTTCACCAATTGTTTGGTACCCAAGAAAGATGGAACCTGGCACATGTGTGTAGATTATCAAGCTTTGAATAAAATTAGCATAAAGAATTGATACCCACTGCCCATAATAGATGATTTGCTAGATAAGTTGAAGAATGCAAAATATTTCACTAAATTGCACTTGAGAAGTGGATATTATCAAGTAGAATAGTTGAGGAGGATATTTAGAAGGTTGCTTTTAAAACCAAACAGGGATTGTTTGAGTGGCTAGTTATGCCTTTCGGTTTTTGAAACGCTCCAGCGACATTCATGAGAGTTATGAATGATGTTTTATGATCCTTTCTAGATGAGTTTGTAATTGTCTATTTAGATGATATTTTGATATTCACCAAATCATGAGAAGAGCATGTCAAGCATGTGAGGAAAGTGTTGGATGTCTTGAAAAAAGAACAATTATTTATGAAGATGTCTAAATGTGAATTCAGGAAAACTTCCTTAGTTTATTTGGGCTACATAGTTTGAGATGAAGATTTACCCCTCTAAAGTTTCAATCATTGTGAATTGGCCAATACCCAAATCAGTCACAGAAGTAAGGAGTTTTATAGGAGCAACGCAGTACTGGAGGAAGTTCATTGCCAATTTCTCTTCCATAGCATCTCCACTACATGCTTTGACCAGAGTGAAGGTTGTCTTCCAGTGGGGAGGAAAACAACAAAAAGCATTCGATGCTTTAAAACAAAAGATCAGTTCAGCCCCAGTTTTAGCATTGCCAGATTTGACACAACCATTTGAAATACAAACAGATGCAAGTGGCTACGCCATAGGTGCAGTTCTTTTACAGCATGGTAATCCCATTTCATTTCATTCTGAGATTTTTAATGGTGTTGTTATTAACTATCCTACATATGATAAAGAGCTTTACACATTGGTGCAAAGTGTGAAGAAATGGAAGCATTACTTAATGGGAAAAGAAACAAGTATTCACACTAGTCATCAACCTTTGCAATATCTACAATCTCAAACAAATTGCAGCAATCAAGGCACTTTCGTTGAATGGGATTCTTACAGTAATTCCACTTGGTAATCATGTATAAGAAAGGTATTTATAATAGAGTTGTTGATATGCTTTCTAGACCGGTTGTTCATGTAGCCATTTTACTCAAGAATCAATATGTTTTGCCTGAAAGTTATGTTGAACAATACACACATGATGCTAACTTTCAATAGGTATATTCAAACTTGAGTCAAGGCCACCAAGTTGAGGAATTAGACTACCATGTACATGATAATATGTTGTATCATTTGAGAAAACTTTGTGTTCCACAAGGAGAGAGAGTAAATGTCACAAGGGAAGTGCACACTTCTCTTATTGCTGGACATTTCAGTGTAAGTAAAATAGTGGCAAATCTTCAGAGGTATTTTTGCTAGCCTCATATTCTTGAAAGTGTGTCACGTTTTATCAGAGGTTGTTCATTGTGTGAAGTCAGTTAGCCTAGTAATAGAAAACTAGGATTGTACACACCACTTCCATTGCCTTCACATCCATGGGAGAGTGTTTCTCTAGATTTCGTAGGAGGTCTACCTTAATCAAGAAAAGATCATGATTATTTGTATGTAGTTGTGGATAGGTTCAACAAGGCATGCATATTAATGCCTTGTAAAAAACAAATTACAGTTGAGCAAACATCTCCACTTTTCTTTCAAAATGTATGGGTTCATTTTGGATTACCTACTTCTATTGTAAGTGATCATGATTCCTGATTTGTTGCGAATTTTTGGTCAAATTTATGGAACTTGATGGACACCAAGTTGAAGAAAAGTACAGCTTTCCATCCGCAAACAGATGGTCAAACTGAAGTGGTTAACATAACAATTATTCATTTGCTAAGAGGATATTGCAGCGAACATCCTAAGTTGTGGGATGAACAGTTGCATTATATTCATCATGCTTACAACCGAGTAAAACACTCTTCTACTCTAACTTCGCCTTTTGAGGCATGTCTTGGTTATTTTCCTAAATTTCCTTTGGATTTCATCTTAGAGAAAGATGTAGTTGTAGATGAACATAACGACACAGACAAAGATTCAGTTGATTCACCAAACAGTTCAAGAACAACTAGAAAAGAGTCAAGGCAAGGCATGATAAGCATCATGTGGATCATTAGTTTCAAGTAGGTGATGAAGTTTGGCTTTACATTAGCAACGAAAGGCTTCAAGGTAAAGGTAAAAAGATGAAACCAAACCGTTATGGTCCATTTAAAATTCTCGAAAATATTGGTAATAATGCTTTCAAGCTTGATTTGCCTTCATATATGCAAATTTATTCCATTGTTAATGTTGAAAATTTGAGATTGTATGACCCTCCTTTGATTGAAGATCAAGGAGAGAATATGTATATTCCCTCTATTAAATATTTTCTCCAGAATTCCTTGATGAGCTTCAGCAAGACACTATACTTGACAGAAGAACAAGGACAACAGAAAGGGGAAGTATTGATTATCTCCGAGTGGGGCTCAAGGGTACAAATCCTTCAAAATCCAAATGGATGGAGGTTGGAAAGGTGAGGGAACTGTACCCTCACCTATTGGTCAGTTGAAAGTGATATTTTGGGGTCCAAAAGACTTCCAGTGGGGAGGAGTGATCAAGTGCTCAAAATTATGCTCAAAAATAAAAGTGTCAAAATTTTGTTAAACTTAGCTTCAGATTAAAGAACTCGTCATTCTGAATCCAATGATGTGAATGACACTCAAATCCGAGCTCGTATGCAGAAGTTAGAGCAAGTCAAAGTTCAAGTTTGAGTTGTTCACATGGCAGAATTGGACGACGTGGCAAGGCCCTTCAGTGAATGAGGAGGTGCCAAGTGGCATGCCACCATTGGCCCACACATCGCAAATTGAAATCACAGGAAAGGAGGTGTTACAAAATCGGCCCCCAGAGGGATCAGGGTTGCGATGCGATAAATCGCATATCACACATCGCAACAGGAAAGCAGATCGACATTACAGAATTGGCCTTGCAGTTTCAGGTTGCGATGTGATATTGTAGATCGCAATTGCACGCAAGTCTCACATCATGATCACCGTTGAACTTCACTGATTGTGAAATGCAAAAATGGATCCCATATGTGATTTGCTTAAGTATTTCAGTTAATACTCCCATTGGGTCCATCGATATTGCAATTGGATTTCACCGGTTTTATTCACAGACCGTAAACCCGCAACACTCATCGATTGCGATTTCCGATTTAGCTGACGAGTTATGGCTCACTGTGTGGTGAAATTCTCGCTCGGTTAGTGGATTTTGGAGCGAAAATGTGGGTTTTTGTCGGATTTGGAGCAATTTGTAGAATAAATAGTGGGAGAATTAGGAGAAGTCATAAAATCTTCAAATTTCCACCAAATGGGATGAAAAAAGAGGCTAGATATCCATTTTTGAGTATTCTAGACTCATTGGAGAAATTTTCAGAAGTATTTGAGCATTGTAAACACAGATTTTTACATTTTTGAGCATAATAGAGAGGCCCAAGCCATTGGAAGCTGGACCAAGGAGAAGTAGCCTAAGAGGGGTGAACTCCTTTATCATGTGCTTGTTGTAATGTGTTTTTGATGATGTTCTGTACATGTTTATGATGTTTTTTAGTTTCTAGTTTATGTTAAATTGCTCATGAAATTAACATAAAAAAAATAAAAATAAAATAAAATAAATAATAAATAATAAATAATAAATAAAAAGATAAAAAAAATCATTTCACTTGCAAAATTTGAAGAATCCTTAAGAACAATAAAATCATTTTGTTTATAATATGAGGAAGATCTTAGCACTGAAAACTAATATTCTGAATCAGGTCACCTGCTATCCCGGACTGCTCAACCCAGCCTCTTAGTTAACTCTGCATAGTTTTTCTAACAGTGCCTAGAGCCTCGCATCCCGGCCTTAAATGTGCTCTGCATAGTTTCAGAGCCTTGTCGTCTCTCCCGGTCACCTGCACCCAGAAATGAAAGATGATGCATCATGGTAGACTAGGGGATTTATGGATTTGATGTCATCTCATCGTGAGTGATTGCAGAGATAAGTACATGAATGAGACATGGTGCATAGATGAACAGGATGAACAAGGAACGCATGCTAGGAGACTTGTTCGCAAACAGATGAACACATGAAGCATGTTGAGTACCAGTGCAGGGGACACATGCACATGAAACATCAAGCAAACACCAATACTATCAAAGTCGACGCATACCTTGTCATGTAGAGGTGAAGTTATGATACACCAAGAGCACACTCATCACTCAGCAGCACAACAACCTGACATGGACACCACCATCAGCATGAAAATACCAACAGTTTCATGTCGAGTCATGTTATGAGTCATCTCAGCCACATCACTACTATGGGTCATACTACTCTAATCAATGTAATGTAATGTGGAAGTCCATGAGACCCACATATGAAGTTGAAGAGTCATGTTAGTCAAAGAGTAATGAAGTCAAACAGTCATGGAAGTCGAAGAGTCACAAAGGTCAAGTTCACCCTTGGCTATATATACCCGTCATTTGTACATGCAAAAGACTTTTCAACTTGGCTCCTCCCACATAGCCTTGAGAGTTTGTAGCCTTTTCTTTGAGGAGCAAGCAGTGGTTCCAACACTCCACTATTAGTTTTAGTGATGTATGGTGTACGAATGTGTCTTGGAACTTTCGCTTAATTTAGAAGCTTGTTAACAGGCCAACATGTTTTCACACATGTATTGTATTCATTTGTAAGACTATTATTTGGATGCTTGTAATGGATGTTGCTTTAACCTGTACTAAGACAGTTGAACTATTTCAGTTGTTTTAGTGCATATGTTGTTGGAAATGTGTTATATCAATTTTTATCGTTGTCTAGCCCATGTGGAATGCTCCATCGAACATGAAACAAACTCATTCTTGTAAACTTGTTATAATGACCATCACACTCGTGTGGACTACTCTGATGGGTGTTCTACGTGCTATCTATTCACTTTGTATTTGTGACTACCGCATCCACGTGGACTACTCCGCTAGAAGATGCACAAATCCTGTTGTATTGTGTTTCTCTACCTGAGTTGGGACTATTCCCTCTCGACTTTAGACTCACTCTCACCCTCTCCCTCTGGAGTGAAAGAACCTAGACACAAGTTACATTAAGCACTCACCAAACACATGAACCTTGCTTCTTGAATACTAAGTGAACCACTCTCATGTGTTGATAAGCAAGAGCTAAGGCATATCTTTAATAAATGGCAATTGGGCCATCATACCGGATGAGACTCCTACACCAAATGGTCTGAGGTCTAGTTGGAATTCATACCAGGGAAATGCCCTAAATGTTGGTGAGTCTAACACCATTAACACAACCAAGCCAAGAAATTGATTAGTTCCAACAAGAAGTGTGTTTTATTGTTTTTAAGAGAAAATCAGTCTGTAGAGGAGTCAATAAGAGGCAAGGCATCCCTAGAGGGGTGTACCATGAACAAAAACAACAATTAGAGAAGTTGTTATAGGCATACAAGGACGTGTTATGAGAGCCTAAAGGGCTACACCCTAAGAGATAAGTGGAGCACGAGATCCAGCTATTTCCAAACTCTCCATTGCCAAATATTGGGTTGTACAAGCAGTTTATCATAGAAGCAAGTGAAGTGAAGAAACAATTGCAGCAACTACTGGAACAAGGTGTCATTTGACTAAGTACATCAGCATGTGGGTCACCCATCATCATTGTGCCAAAGAAGGAAGGTACTTGGCGGATGTGTATAGATTATAGGGAATTGAATAAAATCACACTCAAGAACAAATACTCCCTGCCCAGGATAGATGATTTGCTAGATCAGTTACAGCAAGCAAATCATTTCACTAAGCTAGACTTGAAGTCTGAATATCACCAGGTTCGAGTCAAAGAAGAAGATACATGGAAGACCGCCTTCAAAACCAGTCAAAGTTTGTATGAGTGGTTAGTTATGCCATTTGGCCTATGTGATGCACCAACTACATTTATGAGATTAATGAATGATGTATTGCGCCCTTGTATAGATTCATTTGTTAATGTCTATTTGGATGATATACTGGTATATAGTGCTACTTGGGAGGATCATATTTCACATTTGATGCAGGTGCTAGAAACATTGGAGAAGCACCAACTACTAGCAAATCTCAAGAAGTGTGAGTTTGTGCAATAGTCCTTGGTGTATTTGGGATATGCAATTGGTGGAGGAGAATTGAAGATAGATCCTTCCAAGATGGAGGCGATCGTGAAATTTCCAGTGCCTATTAATGTTACTGAGGTTAGGAGTTTCATTGGAGCAACACATTACCTGAGGAAATTCATAGCCTCATTTTCAGTAGTAGCAACACCGCTCCACGCCATAACAGTAAGTGGCAAGAGTTTCAGTGGGGAAAAGGGAAACAAAATGATTTTGATGAGTTAAAGAAGAAGATCAGTGAAGCACCAGTTCTGGCAATACCAAACTTGCAACGACCCTTTGAAGTGGAGACAGATGTGAGTGGGTATGCTATGGGAGTTGTCTTGATGCAAGGAGGAAGGCCCGTTTGCTATTATTTTGAAGTATTTCATGGGGCAATTCTTAAATACCCTACCTACAATAATGAGTTTTATACCATGGTGCAAGTTGTGAAGAAGTGGAAGCACTATCTGATGGGAAAGGAGATAATAATCCACATGGATCACCAACCATTACAGTACCTGTAGGCCTAGAATAAGCTACAACAGACCAAGCATTACAAGTGGGTGGGGTTTTTTCAATAGTTTCATTTAGTGATCAAGTATAAGAAGGGCAACACAAATAAGATGGTTGATATTCTTTCAAGGCCACCCACATCAAATATTGCAACTTTGGGGACTCTTATGGACATGGAGCCATTCACCCATGATGCATACTGAGAGGCATATTCAGAAGATGAGGCCTCCAAGGAGGTGTATTAGCAATTGCAGAGTCAAATTCATGTGGACGATGGTGACAACATTGTTGACTACCATCTCCAAGATGGGTTACTCTATATGCTAGATAATCTATGTGTTCCTAAAGGTGGGCATTTGCAGCTGATTAGAGAGTCTCACACCTCCAAGTTTGCAAGGCACTTTAGTGTAGGGAAGATCGTGGCTAACTTGCAGAGGTATGTGTATTGGCCCAAGATGCAAGAACAACTACCCAGGTTCATAAGAGGATGCATGCTTTGTTGTACCAACAAGCCTAGAAACAAGAAACATGGTCTGTATCATCCCCTACATGTACCTACTCGTCCTTGGGAAAGAATTTCCATGGAATTTGTGGGAGGTTTATCGACAACCAGGAAGGGACATGACTACCTGTTCATGGTAGTTGATAGATTCAACAAGATATGTGCTCTAATGCCATGTAAAAAGACCATCAGCGGACAAGAAGCATCAAACTTGTTCTTTGGACAGGTCTGGGCACACTTTGGGATACCAAGGAGCATCATTTCTAAGAGGGATACAAGATTTATCAGTGCATTACGGACTACATTGTGAGAGAAGATGGACATGAAGTTGAAGAGATCTACAAAATTCCATCCATGGACAGATGGGAAGACAAAAGTAGTCAACATGACTTTGGTGAAGCTTCTAAGGGGTTACAACTAGAAGCATCCGAAGACATGGGATGAAAATATGGTATATATACAACATTCTTATAACATAGTAGTCCACACTTCTAAAGGAAAGTCCCCATTTGAAACTTGTTTTGGATATTTTCCACCTTCACCTTTGGATATTTCATATGGGCGACAAGGAGGAGTGAAGGAAGATATAGCAAGCATATGCTTTGAGGGCTGAAAATTTTATAAAGAAGATTAGGCAGATCCATCTACAGGTATAGGAAACAATGCATCAGTGGCAGGTGAAGTATAAGGCAAGGCACGACCAACACAGAACAGAGAAATCATTCAAGGTGGGGGACAAAGTATGGCTACAGTTGAAAAAGGAGAGGCTAAAGGGGCCTGGTGATCCGTTAATGAAAAATGTATTATCGAATTTATGTGACGTTGCTTATGTTACTTAGTGCAATGGATCAAAAAGATTGTGAATAACATAAACACATAAGCAAATTGAAAACACATTCAAACACATCAACACAACAAAATTTAATAAAGGAGTTCACCAGACTTCCTGGCTATGTCTCCTGGTCCTTTAGCTTCCAACGTTGACCACTTTATTTTGTCTTCAAAATGCTATTACAGGTATAAGCTGAAAAATAGAGACTCAAATGAGAAAATGGACCTCACCATTGTGTTAAGCTCGAAATTTCGAGTCAAACGAGTGTCAACTTGACCATATTTGGCTACTGTAACCTCCAGACCCCCTAGAATGATCCAAAATTGTCTCTGTCCCTGCAAAACCACTTTTTACTGACAAAAACTACCTCTGACTGCACAAAACTGCCTCGGTCTACTCGTTGGTGGTATGGCAGGTTTGGCACCTACAATTGTTTAATAAATATTATGGTGGCTTGGTTAACCAAGTCACACGCTTGACATGTTGGTTAGTGGATGTGTGTGAAGGTGTTTGCATATATAAGGTTGGAGGTCGGTGGGTCGAAACCGTCACCTGACACTCTCACCATTTTATATTGGATATACATAGATATTCGCACTATATGATAAGGTTTCGGCTATATCACTTCGCTCTGTTTGTTTATACATCGAACATATGGCATTATATACCATGTTTGGCTCAGCCTTGCAGTGAATGTGGGATAATACATAATGAACTACGGGTTCCGGCGGCCGTGGGATTGACCCCGACCATCGGCCCTTTTTCTGGCGACTCGAAACCCATCAACCTTAAATATAAGCTTATCCCAAATCTTAACAATTCCCAACATAGCCCATCTGATGCAATCCTCCAGTGAAAACTTAGTCATTTCAGGAGGTCAAGGGTTTGATCCTCCCTGATCCCCAAAATTTTGGAAATAAGGCCACATTGGGCAAAATCTGGGCTGCCACGTGTCAACACCAGATTGGCCCATATCAACTAATCACACCACGACATGTCACCTCCACTGCTGATGTCATCCAGGGCAAGTGTTGTATTCCCGGGACAACATGTGTCCTGCTGACATCAACCTGTTGACTGTTGATTGTTGGCCTTTGACTTTTTGACTTTTTGCCCTAATTTTCTATAAACTTTGATTGGCTTTAACTTCTTCAATCAATGAAGGTTCATACAATCACAAGTTTTCAATATTTACAATGGAATAGATCTGCATATAAGTTGGTAGATCTAGGTGAAAAGCACTTTCACCAATTTTGTCAAGTATTTTGAAAAGACCATATCTAATTGGTTTTAAATTCTTACCTTCCCCTTGTAGTCTTTCTTTACTGATGTATAACTAGACTTGATCACCAACTTGAAAACTATGCTCAACTCAATGCTTGTCATGTCGCGCCTTATACTTTGCTTGGCTTCTTTTCAGCTATTCCTGTACTCCCTAGTGAATTTCATAGATTTGTTCAATGAATTTGGTTGCTTTGTCCACATCACTATGTCCATCAACTGCTATGTCTTTACCAAAGACAAAATCCAAGGGAGACTTTGGTGTAAAACCAAAACAAGTATCAAAAGGAGATCTCTGAGTAGAAGAAGGTTTTGCATGGTTGTAAGCATGTTGCACATAACACAAATCCTCATCCCAAAGTTTGGGATGCTTGTTGCAATATCCTCGAAGCAGCTATATCATTGTCCTATTGACCACTTCTATCTGGCCATATGTTTGCGGATGAAATGTCATGCTCTTCTTTAACTTTGTGTCCATTAACTCCCATAGACTTGACCAAAATTTCCTGACAAATCGAGAATCTCGATCGGATACAATAGAAGTGGGTAACCCAAAATGAACCCATACATTTTGAAAGAACAACTTTGCAGTTTTTTCAGTTGTGACCTATTTATTACATGATGTCAAAATACACATCTTGCTGAACCTATCCACAACTACATACAAATAATCATGACCCTTTCTAGACTTTGGAAATCCCCCAACAAAATCCATGGAAACACTTTCCCAAAGACGAGAAGGAATTGGAAGTGGACTATACAAGCCTAATTTTCTATTGCTTGGCTTGCTTGTAGCACACATAGTACATCCTTTAATATATCTAGAAACTTTCTCATTCATTCTTGGCCAATATCAAAATCTTTGTAATTGTACAAATGTTTTACTTACACCAAAATGACCTGATATGAGAGAAGTATGTGCTTCTCGAATTATATTAACTCTTTCAGTTTGTGGAATGCATAATTTTCCCAAATGATATAAGAGTTTGTCCTTTATGAAATAATCCAATTCTTCTATCTGCTTGCCATGACTTAAAGTTGCATATACATCCTTAAAATATGTGTCTTGAGCATATTGTTCAATGTAACTTCCATTAATTACTGAATTATGCTTAAGTATTGTGGATGCATTTATAATTGGTATTGATAACATGTCTGT
This sequence comes from Pinus taeda, assembly GCA_000404065.3. Taxonomy (NCBI): domain Eukaryota; kingdom Viridiplantae; phylum Streptophyta; class Pinopsida; order Pinales; family Pinaceae; genus Pinus; species Pinus taeda. Next base: position 89,849 of record APFE031246827.1, on the reverse strand, counting down.
AACCTTATTATGTATGCCCTTCTTATATCTGATAACAAGATGAAATTGTTGTAGAAAACCCATCCACCTGTAATGTTGTGATTGTGGCAATTTAGTTTGTGAGTGTAAGTATTGTAGTGGTTGATGATCTGTGTGTATGATTGTTTCTTTACCCATTATGTAATGTTTCCACTTTTTAACGCTCTGAATTAATGCATATAATTCCTTATCATATGTAGGATAGTTAACTACTGCTAATTTGAATGTCTCAAAATGAAAGCAAATAGGCTTTATGTGTTGCATCAACATTGCCCCCATGGCATATTCACTTGCATCTGTCTCGATATCAAATGGATGCTGAAGATCTAGCAGTGCTAGTACTGGCGTTGTACTGATCCTTTCTTTCAATGTGCCGAAGGCTTTCTGTTGTTTGCCTCCCCACTAAAACACCTATTTCACACTTGTCAAAGCATGTAAAGGAGCTGCAATCAAAGAAAATTTAGCAATAAACTTTCTCCAATATTGTGCTACCCCTAAGAAACTTCTAACTTCTTTAGCAGAATTGGGCTTAGGCCAATTTACAATGACTTCGACCTTAGAGGGATCTATCTTCAATTCACCACCCCCTACAATATAACACAAATAATTCAAAGATGTTTTGCCAAATTCACATTTTGATAGTTTTACATAGAGATTTTCTCTTTTCAAAACATTTAACACCTACTTTACATGCTTTACATGTTCATCCCATGTTCTACTGAAAACAAGAATATCATCTAAATAGACTATTACAAAATCAACAATGAATGGTATAAATACATCATTCATGACTCGCATGAATTTAGTTGGAGCGTTAGTTAAGCCAAAAGGCATAACCATCCATGCATAGAGTCCTTTCTTTGTTTTGAAAGTAGTCTTCCATACATCCTGTTCTGCAACTCTGATCTGATGGTAGCCGCTTCACAAGTCCAATTTAGAGAAGTAAACTGCATCTTTTAATTGATCTAACGAATCATCAATATGAGAAAGAGGATAATGATTCTTTATTGTGATTTTATTTAATGCTCTAAAATCAATGCACATTATCCATGAACCGTCTTTCTTTCGCACTAATACAATAGGTGATCCGCACGATGATGTGCTTGGTCGAATAAACCCTTGATCGAGCAACTCCTGTACCTGCTTATTTATCTCTGCATTCTCTTGAGATGATAACCTATACATTCCAATGTTAGGTAGTGGAGCTTCTTGCTGCAAATAAATCTCATGTTCTATCTCTCACTTGGGTGGAAGCCCTTTAGGCTCTTGAAACCAAATATCATAATCGGAAACAACTTTAATTCGATCTGCTTTCTGTTTAGGATTACAACCTTGGAAAGCATCAGATTTATCAATATCCTTTGATTTTACAATCATAAGTAAAAATTGTTTACTTGAATTTACAATTCTTTTCATCTGTCCCAAATTTATGAGAGAGAAATTATCTTTGAGTTTATGATCCCTTACAATATATTCAATTCCATCCTTACTGAGTTGATACTTATTTTCAGTTCGATAGAAGATAGCATTTCTATCATACAAGTATGGACTTCCTAATACAATTCCACATATGTCCAATGGGACTATGTCCAGCACAACCTCATCTACAAACTTTGACCCAATAGCAAAACGAAGTTTATATTGTTTCGTAACTTGTAGCTTAGTTTTATCACAAGCCCAACCTAATGGATATGGCTTTTTATGAGGTTTTGTTTCTAGACCCAACTTCTTTACAATTGCTTCATAAATCAAATTAACTTGTGACCCACTATCAAATAAAGTATCAATTTTAGTATGCTTGGTAATGACTCTAATGTGAAATAGCTCATTTCTTTTCCTCTCATCATTATCATTATCAATAGAATGCGGAGAAGTACTTGTAGATGCTTTAGACTCTTTACCTTTTATACATGTAACTGTAACCGTTGTCTCATCACCTTAATCTGATCCCAAGTCCTTTTGAAAAGTAGCAACATTTTTCCACTCCTTATTCCTAAACTTCTTAGGCTTCAATTCCGGATGCAATGACCAACAGTGTGCCTCATCATGACCTTCCTTCTTACAATGAGTGCATGAAGGTTTATCTTTTTTCATAGTGTTTGTTTCCTTCTCCTTCCATTTAAGTTTATTCTTGCCTTTATTCTTGCTTTCAATAGGTTTAGATTGTTTCCCAACATCTTGGGTTACATTTTTGCCTCTAGCTTCTAGATGAGTTGCTTGAACCGATACATCATCTAAGCTAGTTGGATTGAACATAAGTATGGTATGCCTCAAATAACTATGAAGACCACCTATGTATTTCAAAAATGTTCTAGTGAGTCCAATGATATGCCTAATGTTAAATCTCTCTTATGGAATTCCTGAGTATAACTTTGAACACTTTGACCTTTTAATTGACGTAGTGTTTGCCAACTCATCATTGCTTGTTGCATATAATCCAAAGGATAACATTGATTTTTAATAGCAGAAATAAATTCATTCCAAGTTGAAATGATTTTACCATGCTTTTGGAGATCTACTTGTATCTTGCCTTCCCACCATACAAGTGCGGTTCCTCCAAGTCAAAGGCTAGCAAGCTGGATCTTCTTGCTTTCTGAAACAACTTTCTGCACCCTGCAATACACTTCAATTTGTCTTATCCAATTATCAAGCTTTTCATCCTTAAGTTCTCCATCATAAATTGGCAAATCAAATTTTACATCTAATTTGATCAAAGAGGATTTCTTCTTTTTCTTCTTAGAAGGACTAAATTTATGAGAAGAAGAGGATGATGATGATGATGGTGATGGTGATGATGGAGGAGCTGGCGGAGGAATCATTTCTCCCTTTCCCTTATCTTTTTTATCTTTAGGTGATGAAGTGACTTCATCTTTGTTCTTCTTAAACTCATGATACATCTCTTCCACCATTGCACATATCATCATGAAACTATCCAGAAATTGAGATTCTGACCCAAGTGGGGTTTCATCTGCCATCCTTCTTTGTGAAAAGACCCTTCCAATGTCTGGATTCGCCTCAACAAGTTCACCTTCACCCCATCCGAGCCTCAACCTAGTAAGCATTCAAATCTTCACACAAACATGTCAAACCTTAAAAACCTTGCTTCTCTGATATCACTTGATCCGTTAATGAAAAAGGTATTATAAACTTTATGTGAAGTTGCTTATGTTACTTAGTGAAATGGATTGAAAATATTGTGAATAACATAAACACATAAGCAAATTGAAAACACATTCAAACACATCAACACAGCAAAATTTAATAAAGGAGTTCACTAGACTTCCTGGCTATGTCTCCTGGTCCTTTAGCTTCCAGCGCTGACCGCTTTATTTTGTCTTCAAAATGCTATTATAGGTATGAGCTCAAAAATAGAGACTCAAATGAGAAAATGGACCTCACCATTGCGTTCAACTCAAAATTTCGAGTCAAACGAGTATAAACTTGACCATATTTGGCCACTGTAACCTCAAGACCCCCTGGAATGATCCAAAACTGCCTTTGTCCGTGAAAAACCACTCTCTGCTGACAAAAACTGCCTCTGACTGCACAAAACCACCTCGATCTATGCGCTGGTGGTATGGTGGGTTCAGCACTTTCAACTATTTGATAAAAATTATGGCGGCTTGGTTGACCAAGTCCCACCTTTGACAGGTTGGTTAGCGGATGTGTGTGAAGGCGTTTGCATATATAAGGTTGGAGGTCGGCAAGTCGAAACCCTCGCCCGACACTCCGGTCATTTTATATTGGATATATATAGATATTCGCACTATATGATAAGGTTTCGGCTATATCACTCCACTACGTTGGTTTATACATCAAACATATGGCATTATATACCATGTTTGGCTCGGTCTTGCGATGAATGTGGGATAATACATAATGAACTAAGGGTTTCAGCGACTGTGGGGTTGACCCCGATCATCGGCCCTTTTTCCGGGGACTCAAAACCCGTCAAACTTAAATATAAACTTATCTTGAAACTTAACAAGTCCCAACATAGCCCGTCTGGTGCAATCCTCCAGCAAAAACTTAGCCATTCTAGGAGGTCAAGGGTTCGATCCTCCCTAATCCTCAAAATTTTGGAAATAAGGCCATATTGGGAAAAATCTGGGCTACCACGTGTCAGCACCAGATTGGCCCATATCAACCAATCACACCGCGACACGTCACCTCCTCTGGTGATGTCATCCAGGACAAGTGTTGTATTCCCAGGACGACAAGTGTCCTAAAGACATCACTTTGTTGACCGTTGACTGTTGACCTTTGACTTTTTGCCCTAATTTTCCATAAACTTTGACTAGCTTTAACTTCTTCATCTGGACTCGGATTTACGCGTTGTTCGCACCGTTGGAATCGTATCAATGAGCACTTCGACTTGATCCCAATTTCATGTACATTTGAATACTTTGATCTAGAGGCAAAACTAGATCCATTTGGATCACCTGGTAAGAAAATCAAGGCTCTAAGTTATGGTCCCTTTGAGATACTGGAAAAGGTGGGTGATAATGCCTATCGACTAAGTTTACCACCATATATGCACATTTAATCAATTGTAAATGTAGATAATTTGAAACTCTATGAATCTTCCATGCTAGATCAAGAAGAGGAATAGGTCCTACCTTTTGTGGAGGATTTGGCACTAGACACTTAGGCAGAGTTGACAGAAGATATAGTTTTGTAGAAGAGTTCCAGAACTACAAGACGAGCGCAACAAGATCTTTTGCAGATTAGGTTGAACAGATGACTTCCATGCAAAGCTAAATGGTACACTAGAGAGAAGGTGGAGGAAAAATTTCCTCACCTCATTCAATAAAATCTTTTGGGGACCAAAATCCTCCCAAAATGGGGAGGTGTGATCCGAATTGGATCATTATATTGTTTTTCATCCATCGTGATGTGTTTAGAGTGGAAAACGTGGAGGAATGAACTCAAGGGACTATTTTTACCAACGAGATCCAATTTGGCAAAACGGGGTCTGAAACCTTCCGGGTGCGTTTTGGGGCATCAAACAACATTTTTGGGGGGTAAAACTTTGCCACAAAAGCGTCACACCTTTTCATGTTTTTTTCCCCTTGGAAAAATTGTAATTTTCATTAATATAAGAAAATTACATGTTGTAGATGTGAGAGCATATGCATAAGGTGTGGCGGTGTGCCAGTTCAAAAAATAATTAGATCCCAAAAATGATCTCCAAAATAAGATATCCACGCAGGGAGACAGTGTTTAAATAGTACTGCATAGTTAAGTCAAAATTTAAACATACTCTTTAAAGAGTATTGCTAAACACATGAGTTGTTATGTATATTCATAATTCAAAAAATAGACATATTAAAAGAGGCTTGTTTTTCATAAGTTCAGGCTCCTAATGAGCCTGGTCGGCATGGTCCATATATGGCCGGTGGTAGTACTGGAAGTGATCCACTCCCCGCTGCTCCTGTATCAACCAAACATTGCGTGGCCTAATCGCTACCATTTTGGAAAGTTGGTCAGTGATGGTGTTTCGTTCCCTGTAGATCTGATGACAAACAAAACTATCAAATTGTGAGATGCATCTATGAATTTCTATCGATAAATGTCCCAAAGCATATGTGTGGCAGATTTTGGTTTTGTTTCTCCAGTCACAAACTTTTGGAGTCACCAAAGATTTGCAATTTATGATAGTCTTTCTCTATAGCAAATTCGATTAGGTGGTGTGTCATGGAGAGTTCAGCAAAGTTATTCATGCCTATCCCAAGTCCCATTTGAATATGATAATAGTGGCTTGTTGAAATGTGTAGTATAGCCCCACCACCACATCCTGCATCTTGAGCAGAGCCATCAAAGTATGCCCATGGTTTTGTATGATCTATGGATTCAGGAATGATATTCCTAAGAGCTGTGGTGGACAAGTCCTCAGGGAGAGAGTTGAAATCAGCTATAATTCTGGTTGATATGGATGTCTAATGAGGGGCGGTGTCACTGAAGATGTAGCGATTTCTAGCGATCCATATTTCCCAACAGAAGAGGAGGGGGAGGTTTCTGGTTTTGGCCGATGTAGAAGATGCCCACCAATTTGCCCAAGCTTCCTTGGTAGTTAAACCCCCCAGTTGATAGGCAAGTGAAGGTGGGTAAGGGTGGAGGTTCATAGGCCAATAGTGATTGTACAGGTCAGAGAAAGATGATCCATAGATTCATAAATGTTTTTGCAGAAGCAGCACCAAAACAGCCCATATTGACCTCTCTTATTCAAGTTTTCCCCAGTTGGCACCTTGTTTTTTAGGATTGACCACAAGAGTAGTCTTGTGCGGGGAGGTGCTTTTAGTTTCCACATGTCTCTCCACCATGGTTCAATGAGTTGTGGCTTGTGATTGTTAGCCAATAGAAGGTACCCCCCTTTAGGGGAGTACCGACCGCTCTTTGCTATGGCCCATACAATCTCATCCTCCCCTTCTCTGAGTCTGATGTGAGATTCCTATAGGGAAGAAGTGTAGGAATGCCATGCTTGTTGCCATTATCGGGGGAGGAGTGGGTTACGGGCTGTCTTCCATGCTTGATGGAGAAAGGATGATTACTCTGGGTCTGTTGCATGATTTATAAGCATGATTCCTTTCTCAGAGAGGATCCGTAGTAAGTCTAGGGGGAGATGATGTGCATTACCGCATCCTATCCAAGGGTCTCGGCCAATTTGGACAGAGGCCCTATTAGATATTCTCCAAGTAAGTCCATCCCGTATAATTGGAAATGCATTCAAAACTGCTTTCCATATATTAGATATCCCTGATTTGTTCTATCTAGGTTGTCTCAACCACTCCAATGGCCTGAGCGGAGTGATATATTTTGCAACAACAATGTTGGTCCATAGACTGGTGGAGGTAAGAAGATGCCACCAATGCAGTGGAAAAGTCCTCCAATTTTTTTATGCGCCATCCACTCCACTTCTTGGGTATAGATAGTAGATCCCATCTTGCCCAAGCAAATATTCTCCCAGGTTGATTACCTTTCCAAAGGAATCTGCTACAAAAGTTATGTATTCTATTGAGTATGCCTCTAGGAATCTATGCAAGGGACATCTAGTAGACCGGGTGTTGAAAATAACAACAAGAGAATGCTAAAAATAACACTGCTATAAATAGCATTTCGGGATACCTTCCAATTTTAGTTAGTCATTGAACTAAAATTGAGAAGTAAAATTCAAACTTGATCTTAGCAGTTGTTTGTAAAATAATTAATTGATTCATCTTGAGTTAATTAGTTGTAGGAAATCAAACATGAAGTCTATGTGAAGACATGCAACAGTTTCTCCATTGATTGAGGAAGTTATCCCTTTATCAAAGGAGATCAGGATGAGTTGTACTTTGAGTTGTAATTAGTTAGCTCAGTTATCTGAGTTAAGTCCAGTTAGATTAGTTCAAATGTTTGTTGAACTAATTGTGAGTTCAGTTAGTTAATGCATGCATGCATGTAACTGTTGCACTTCAGATAACTGAATATTCTCTCATAAATAACTCATGCATGTCAGTGCAGTCAGAGACCCAGTTGATATTAGGTGATGGGACAGTGTACTATCAATTGCAGGAATATTCCTTGGAGGATATATCTTACATGCTGAAGGAATTCATTCCTTGGAGATTGCGTAGTTACTTTTGAGTTTGATGGTTGTGTGATGAGGCCAATACACACAGGTGGCAGCATTGGACCCCAAGAGAAATTGCGTAAGGAAATAGGAGGCTTGGAGGGCTGGAGGAAGACATATGTTGTGTCTATTTAGTCTGTGAGATGTATTGTTCGATTGTGCTGAGAGCTAGATGGCTTGTGAGCTGAAGCTTTGTGTAATCTGAACATATTTCCACTTGTATGATATTACAGAGATTAGGGTTTTAGGCTAAGGTTTTCCCCAGATTATTCTTCTGTGTTCATGTGTGATTGCTTTCTCATTCTCAGTTATATGTGTTCTATTTGATCTTGCTCATATTCGATTAAGCTTCTGCAAAGTTTGTTGTAGAAGTAGATCTTGTATTTTGCTTTAGTATATTGTGTAATCTGTTGATCTATAGGGGGAAATTCTACATGGTATCAGAGAAAAGGTGATCAAAGGAGAGAACTGTATACAAGAAGGGAGAAGTTAAAATTTTGAGGTACCTAAATATAGAAATCGAGTTCTTATCACATCTCAATTTCATCAATGGCATTCAACGGTTTAAGACTCGAGTATGCCCTTGATGGCAGCTTGAATTATATAGCTTGGAAGGATTGCATGGAAGCAGTATTAGAGGATAACGGTCTAAAGGACTTCATTGATCAAGAAGTCCCTAAACCTGCAGCGGCTAATGCTACAGAATTAGCGGAATGGAAGAAATGTGTGGTTAGAGCAAGGAGAATCCTTCTGGAGGGAGTTCGAGACCACATAGTCTTGAGTCTCCATGGGAAGGAGACACTATTTTTGATCTGGGAAACATTAAAAGATCTATATCAGAACAACAGCGATCAGAGGAAGCTAGCACTAAAAGACAAGCTTCGGAAAATCAAGCGTGAAAAGGGCGACACTAGCTCTACGTATATGAACAAGCTCACCACCTGTAAGGATGAGCTTGGAAGCGTAGGGATCATGACAGTCGATGATGACATGGTGAGTCTTGCACTCCTTGGTATTCCTAAGAGCTGGCATAGCTACCAAGACTCAGTAAAAGGAAGAGAAAAACTGCCAGATTGGGAACAACTTTGTTCGGATATAATGCAGGAGGAGATAAGAAGAAGCACCAAAGATGGATCCTCATCAAAGCAAGATGATGAGGAAAATCTAGCCTTAGTGAGTAAGGTGACGAAAGGGAAAGGGAAGGCATCCCAATCCAAATCCAGTTCTTCCCATGGTGGGAAGAAGTTTGAGAAATCGAAAGTGTGATGCTTTCACTGTCATGAAGTGGGCCATTATGCTACAAATTGTCCACAGAAGAAATACAAGAAGGGATCTGATGGTGAGGCACTGGCCTCATAGTTTCAGTTGGATTTCTCTCTTATCACATGCATGGTTTCATCCATGGTGGGATGTGTTTGGTACCTAGACAGTGGAGCTTCATTCCACATGTTAGGTGACAAGAATCTTTTTAGTACCTTGGAGGAGAAGGATCTCCATATGTGGATTGAGATGGGCGATGATGGAAAGTATTGTGTTTCAGGTGAAGGTACAGTTGTGTTTTAGAGGTATCATGGAGCTCCTCTCACCCTAACTAATGTAAATTATGTACCAGGTCTGAAGAAGAATCTTGTGTCTATTGCTATGCTAGAAGATAAAGGCTACGATGTAGTCTTTAGTAAAGGAAAAGTATTTCGGAGGCACATCGACACTGGACAGACTAAGAGGATAGGGATTCGAGTTAAGAATCTCTATAAGCTAGAGGTAGACGACTCTGTTGCATTGAGTTCCAAATCTGAGATGGTGCAGAGCCAAGGTGTTGGTGAGCTGTGGCATAGAAGATTGGGCCACTTGCACCATGGAGCCCTAAAGATCATGCAGCATATTTCTACCGGACTTCCCAAGGGAAAACTGGAGCAGACGAATACATGCAAAGGTTGTACCTTGGGTAAGTATGTGCAATCTTCCCTTTCGGATCGAGACAATAGAGCTTGAGCAATCCTGGAGCGAGTTTACTTAGATGTTTGTGGACCATTCTCTACAGCCTCCACCGCTAAACAAAGGTACTATGTTAATTTTCTTGATGATTTTTCTCGTAGATGTTGGATCTACTTTATGCAAAAGAAGGATTAGACCTTCTTGAGGTTTTGTGAGTTTAAAGCCTTGGCGGAGAAAGAATATGGAAAGAAAATAAAAGCCTTGCATAGTGACAATGGTGGAGAGTATATCTCCCAGCAGTTTAAGGAATTTTGTGATGCAAAAGGAATTAAACAGGAGTTGACGGCACCCCATAACCCACAGCAAAATGGGGTGGCCGAAAGAAAGAATAGATCGATTGTGGGAGCAGCTCAAATGATGTTGCATGACCAAAGTCTACCACTACATTTGTGGGCTAAGGCATGCAATACAACAGTATACTTGCAGACGAGGAAGCCCGCACCGTATACTGGGAATGAAGACACCTATGGAGACCTTTTTCAGGAACCGACCAGATGTGAGTCACTTCTTTGGATCATCGGTTTACTGCCATGTGACCAAAGATGCTCAGAAGAAGATAGATCCAACAGTTGAGTTGGGAATACTTGTGGGGTACACGGATACACCCCACAACTATCGGGTGTTCCTACCTACCAGTCAGAGGACAGTGGTACGGAGGGATCTAAAGTTCGACGAGCAGAAATCCATGGGAGTATCACTTTAGAAGGAGCTCAAGTTGCATGCAGATGAGGAACTTTTAGTTCCTAAGGAGGAGGAGCCTCATATTGATGCAGAGCAGCTGCATGTAGACGATCCAGGAGTGGAGACATCCACTCATGCTGAGTCTTCTAGAGATGGGCGAAAATGCTAAAGGGAAGCTAACAGGTTGATGCTAGATTCACGGGAGAATGTGGGATAGCCATCTTCTTAGTGCAGATAGAGGAGGTCGCCCGAGCGGTACATTGGTTACATGGCCCTGGTTAGGGAGTGTGTAGAGTTCGAGCCTTCTTCATTCGAGAAGGCAATGCAGCAACCAGTCTAGGTTGATGCAATGGTGGAGGAGTACGACTCCATCGTTTGGAACTAAGTTTGGGATGTTGTTCCAAGACCTCAAGACAAGTCAGTGGTGAGTTCCAGATGGCTTTACAAGGTAAAGCAGGTAGCTAATGGCAGTGTTGAGAAACATAAGGCAAGGTTTGTTGCCCATGGTTTCTCACAAGTCGAGGGGATCGACTATGATGAGACCTTTGCTCCTATAGCAAGGTACTCATCTATCAGATCGATGTTGGCACTATCAACTCAGATGGGTTGGAGGATCCATCAGATGGACATGAAGACAACATTCCTCAATGGGAAGATTGAGGAGGAGGTGTACATGGAGTAGTGAGAAGGTTTCGAGACCTTCAATCGTGAGTCGCATGTGTACCGACTCAAGAGGGCTATATATGGGCTGAAGTAACCACCCCGTGCTTGATACACCAGGATCGACAGCTATTTTGCCGGGTTGGGCTTCACCAAGAGTGAAGCAGATGCGAACCTTTACCACATCATGGTAGAAGGTAAGCCATTGATCATTGTTCTTTATGTCGTTGATCTGATTTTGACAGTGATGATCAACTGATCCAGTCTTGCAAGGAGAACCTTGCAAGAGAGTTCGAAATGAAAGACATGGGTCTTATGCACTACTTTCTAGGCATGGAAGCATGGCAGAGAGATGGAGAAGTTTTTGTGTCTCAAGGTAAGTATGCCAATGAGATCCTCAGGTGGTTCCATATGGAGAAGTGCAAACCCATGCATACTACTCTAGCTAGGAACTGGAGGAAGGAGGATGCTACTTCAGGTGAGGTAGTAGCTTCTACTATTTATCAGAAGCTTGTGGGTTCACTTATGTATCTGGTGAACACACGACCACACTTATGCTTTGCAGTGAACCAGCTGAGTCAAGCTATGGTTCAGCCTACCAAGCTGTTTTGGAAGGCAGCAAAGCATGTGTTGAGATACCTCCAAGGCACATCTCAGTTTGGATTGTGGTACAGACAGAAAGAGGAAGTGAAGCTTCAAGGCTTCACAGATGCAGATTGGGCAGGGAGTCCATCAAACTAAAAGAGCACTTCTGGAGGAATCTTCAACCTTAGTTCAACTGCAGTTTCATGGTACAGCAGGAAACGAAGATCAGTTGCACTTAGCTCAACAAAGGCTGAATACATCGCTGCTAGTTAGGCTGCATGTGAGACCATTTGGATGTGGAAGATTCTAGTGGGATTGTTTGGTCAGAGGATGGATCCAACCGTAATCTACTGCGACAATCAGAGTTGTATCAAACTCTCTGAGAATCCAGTTTTTCATGACAGGTCCAAGCACATAGATATTTGGTATCACCATCTTTGAGACTGTGTAGTCAAGAGGATCATGTTGTTGTTGTATGTTTCAACCGAGGAACAAGATGCAGATATTTTGACCAAGGCATTGTCAAAATGCAAGTTCAAGTTCCACAGAGACGGGATTGGGGTTACTGATAATCCCTTTCTTGTTGAGAGGGAGTGTTGAAAATAGCAACAAGAAATGCTAAAAATAGAAGTGTTAAAAATAGCACTGCTATAAATGGCATTTCGAGATACCTTCCAATTTTAGTTAGTCCTTGAACTAAAATTAAGAAGTAAAATTCGAATTTGATCTTAGCAACTATTGGTAAAATAATTAATTAATTCATCTTGAGTTAATTAGTTGTAGGAAATCAAACATGAAGTCTATGTGAAGACATGCAATAGTTTCTCCATTGATTGAGGAAGTTATCCCTTGATTAAAGGAGATCGGCATGAGTTGTACTTTGAGTTGTAATTAGTTAGCTCAGTTGTTTGAGTTAAGTCCAGTTAGATTAGTTCAAATAGTTTGTTGAACTAATTGTGAGTTCAGTTAGTTAATGCATGCATGCATGTAACTGTTGCACTTCAGATAACTGAATATTCTCTCATAATAACTCATGCATGTCAGTTCAGTCAGAGACCCAGTTGAGATCAGGTGATGGGACAATGTACTATCAGTTGTAGGAATATTCCTTGGAGGATATCTCTTGCATGCAGAAGGAATTCATTCCTTGGAGATTGTGTAGTTACTTTTGAGTTTGATGGTTGTGTGATGAGGCCAATACACACAGGTGGCAGCATTGGACCCCAAGAGAAATTGCGCAAGGAAGAGACTTGGAGGGTTGGAGGAAGACATATGTTGTGTCTATTCAATCTGTGAGCTATATTGTTCGATTGTGCTGAGAGCTAGATTGCTTGTGAGCTAAAGCTTTGTGTAATCTAAACATATTTCCACTGGTATGATATTACAGAGATCGGGGTTTTAGGTTGAGGCTTTCCCTAGAGTATTCTTCCGTGTTCATGTGTGATTGCTTTCTCATCCTCATTTATATGTGTTCTATTTGATCTTGTTCATATTCGATTAAGCTTTCACAAAGTTTGTTGTAGAAGTAGATCTTGTATTTTGCTTTAGTATATTGCATAATCTGTTGATCTACAATGGTAAATTCTACACCTGGTGGCCTCAAGAACTTCTTTGATGAGCACCAGTCGACTGGCTCTGGATAGATATTTGTGGTACCAGATATGAAGTCTTTTCTCTAGCTTGGTAATTAACCATGTTAGCGCTTGAAATTTCACCTCAGGCTGAAAAAGGCAAACCTCAAGGCAACATCAAACCATTTAGCCTCGTAGCTAGCCCTACGGGGCAGGAGAAGGCTCTCTCCGGTCAATCTCGGTAAAATCTTCAATGGATGAGATGACCAATAGGGTAACACTGATTTTAGTCTAGTAAACTGATCAAAAGGGTTGATTTGGGGTTTTTAGGGTTTTTGGTGGCAAATTAAGGGGATGGCAATTTTGGGTGCGGGGATTGGACACAGTTTCTACAGGGGGTTCTTTGGGGTGAGGTAGGAGACAATATTGATGCCTTTGATTGAGGTGGATGATTAGGAATGACAGGTGAGGAGTTAAGGAGAGCAAACAATAACTTTGAATTCTCCTTAAACAGTATAAAACATTGAAATTAAGCAAACTTAAAAGCAGAGCGTGACAGTCATGAATTCTTACTTTAACACTTCGTTTGCTTAATGTGCAGAAGGAAAAGAAAGGAAATGATTCACATAACACACTT
>APFE031246827.1:38562-59075 GCA_000404065.3 Pinus taeda | reverse complement strand
TATATATAGAGCTCTTATTCTAACTGATCGAGGTTCCTCCTCAAGCATGAGGGGAATTCGAAAACTACTTCTATTACTGACAACTCTTAAACTCTAACTACTTAATAAATATAACAAAGTGTTGACTGGAGTTTTTTTTTAGAGATCTAAATCAAATATGACTCTAACTCCATATTACATGCATAATGGCTTTGATTAAGATAATCCCTTTCTTTGACATCTAGTTCTCTTTCAGTTGGGCTGAGATGGGTGTTTAATGCTCCATGCTACTCTTGAATGTTGTATCTTCTTCACTGTTCAGAAAAATTAGGAGACTATCCTTGCTTCTTGGCTTTATGGTTTTCAATTCTTCATAAGTCGGTTTTTGATTGTCGTCCCTCAAAATATGACGGTGGCCACGTTTTGATGTGTTGTCCACTGTTATGAAACATGATTTGATGATGTGTCATCCACTGTTTTGAAAACAAGAAGGAAAACGCATTCAAGCTGTCTGATCCATGCTTTAATTTTCTTATGATATACAAAATGCCACTTTTTTTATTCAAACCATTTATTTCCACTTGTGCTAGTCTGATTGGCTGTTGTAATTTCAGGTGTTCTCGTTGTATACATCTGTCCTTCAAAATTTTCCCGCTTCAACTTCAAAACTGCTTGATTTATGTTGAAATCATCACCTTCAGCAGTTTCGTAGCGCGCTACGAAACTGCTGAGTTGTTTAAAAAAACCTTGTTTTTAACCCGAGACCTTTATTAATCGAGTGCTTGGTTGCAAAAAACTTCTTTTAGACTTTCCAAAAGCTGAATAGGGATTTAGATTTCTTCAGAAAGGTAAGATCAAGCAAACTTATCAAAATTTCAAAACAAAATCTTACTTGAAATGTAAACTCATTTAGCAGGTCCTTTAAGCTGGCTTAGTTGTGCCTTCAGATCTTCTATCTGTTTCTTCATAACCTTATTCCCAGCTCTCAGTTGCATATTGATCATCCTGATGTACTTAGGCTTCTTTGATTGCTGGCACTGTCCAGGTGTGAAATTGTGTATTGCAATCAACCACTTCTACAGCTGCATTCTCTTCCCATAGGGTTTTAATTCTATAATAGTTTGCTTGTATGACTGCATATCTTCTAGAAGCTTTCTTCAATTTGGCAATCTCATGCTTAGCTGACTCCAATTTTCTCTTCAGGTCTGCTATATGGTCTTCTTTGGATGTAATGACTGTCTTGCCTGTATTCTTCCTTTGCTGGCATTGTGTCCCTTCCCCTGTTTCCTCTGTTCTTGGCAGTGCTTCCTGTACTTGCTGGAATCTCCTTGTCATAGGCCTTCTAGGTTTAAAAACAAACTCTTCAGCTGGCTCATCAAATTTAAGCCTTTTTGAGGCTTTGGCTTTCTTGGTACTTTCTTGTTCTGACTGTATCAACTCAATTTGAACTGGTAGAGACTGCTCAAAGTCAATAGCCTGTAATAAGTCATTTAGACTTCCCTTGGACACTGGACTTTCTTCAACTGCTACAGCTTTACCTTTTTCCTTATTCATCTAGCTTCTTGTTCTTATCCTTGAGACTACTTCAGATGTGCTTGTTTCAGGTACAGTCTTTTTACCATGAGTTTTTCCCTTGGTTGATTACTGAGGTTGATCTTGGATGATGAGTGGCTTCACTTGTTTTCTTGCTTGTGAATTTGGAACTCTTTTAGCTCTTGCTTCTGTTTGGAGCTCAGCTATTGTAAAATCTCTTGCAGGTAGAGGAGTGAGGCCAGTCTAGCTTTTGAGGCCAGCCATAAAAATGAACGAATTCCAATCTCTGTCTACCTTTTGGAGCTCATCTAAAACCAATAGTTTGATCAAACCATGATGAAACAACGAGGTTTCACAATCCTCTTTCCTCAGTTGTACCTTATCACACATCTTACTCAGACTACGGAAAAGATAAAAAGGTAAGTCTATGGAGACCTTCCCTGTGAAATGCAAAAGGAGTTTAAAATGGTATGAGTAAACCTTGTTATACCTTCCTTCGCAAGTCAGATATTTATGTATGCAGGTGAGTAAATGAGCATAATATTCTTTGACATAACTCCTGGGCACTGCCTTACTTAAATCTGCATTTACAAATTCATCCTTCAAAAACTCCTTGCAAGAATTCATGTCAAACTTGAAATTTTTAAACCATTGCTCTTGTCCTCATGGGATCTCTGTCACAGTAGATATCACCTCTGGCGAAACCTGCAATTCTATCATGGCTACCTTTGAATTCAAGCCTGTGAAGTTAAGTGCAAATTCTTTGGTTACCTGTGTGTGTCCTCCTTGTAACTTTTTGCAAAAATTCTAGCACCCGGCCTTTTTGAATGCTTTCTCCACCTCTTTATTTCTCAGCGTTATATCTAGGCCTTCAGGCTCGGTCCTTAGACATTTTCCGGATCTGTGCTCCTTTTTCTCCATTGATTTTTCCAAATATTCGCAAACAATGACTACCAGCTCTGGTTTGAATTGTGATTCAGCTTCTATTTGAATTCAGCCTTGCTTGATTTTCAGCCTCGCTTGATTATCAGCCTCGCTTGATTATCTTTGTATTTGAACTTGAGATCTTGCCGTTTAAAATCTCTCAAATTGTAATCTTGCAGATTTGTCATTCATGCAAGATTTACAACCATCATTAAGATTTATGCACGGTGCTCTTTCTTGGAAATGATGATTCGTGCGTATCAACAGATCTAGTGGTGGTGATAATGGAAATGAGTGGTGAAATGTGATAAGAGGGGTACATGAGCTGACATGAGAAGACACGGCCTGTGACTCACCTAACGGACTTGACATTTCGGGAAAGATTCGCTGCGAAATTTACGAATCCATGATTTCGCAGCGCTGTCAGTTTTAAATTTGAATGATGCACTGCGAAATTGCCTAATCGGGATTGCGCTGCGAAACTGCTAAACTATAAAAGCGCTGCGAAATTGCCTAATAGAGTTTGCGCTGTGAAACTGTCAAGCTATAAAAGCGCTGCGAAATTGCCTAATAGTATGCATGCATTGCGAAATTACTAAAGACTTGGTAATTGACATAAGATGACACATGGCTATGAAACAGTGGTGGGTGGAGGAGAACCAATGGGGACTGAGAATAAACTTGACTCATGACCTCTTTAAAACTTCAGATTCTAAAGGAAGAAAAATTAAAACAAAAATAGACTACCACTGACCTTTGTCATCGGGCTAGGATGAAAAGTTACATATATCAGGTCTTTTTAGTTCTAAGTGATAACACACTAAGTTCACTACACTTAGTCAAGCATAGTAACATTTGAGATACAACCCGTTTCGGGGGCTACGACAGTGGAATCCCATCATAATCAACTAACTCGTAGGCTCCTTTTGTCAACACACATTTAACGATGTAAGGACCCATCCATAATGGTTCAAATTTTCCTACTCCTAATTTGTCAAAATCCTGATCGTAAAGTAAGACCAAGTCACCTTCTGAGAAGACATGAGGCTTAACATTTTTGTCATATTGTACCTTGATGCATTTCTTATGTGCTTCATTAGCCAATGCAGCATCACAATGGGTTTCATCCAGATGGATTAATTCCAAGAAACGAGCTTCTTCTTCAGAAGTTTCGCGTAGCAGGTCGATTGCAAGCTTGAGGGATGAAGTTTCACACTGAATCGGTAAGACTACTTCTACACCATACACCAACTAAAAGGTCGTAAATCTAGTCGCATTTCTCACTGAGGTCCGATATTCCCACAGAGCTGAATACAGGATTAAATTCCAATTCCGCTTATGGACTCCAATCATTCTTTGCAGCATGCGCTTAAGGACTTCGTTGATTGCCTCAACTTGTCCGTTAGCCTATGGATAATATGGAGTAGAACTATCATGGGACAATCCTAATTTGGTAATTAACTCAATCATCATGTGATTGTGAAAACACGACCCATGATCTGTGGCTATAGCCTGTGGCACACCGAATCTACAAACTACATGATTGAAAAAAAAAAGAGCAGCCATTTTGTCGCTATTGTTCAATGTAGGCATTGCCTTGGCCCATTTTGTAAAATATTCGACAACGACTATAATATACCCATGCCCCCCAGCCAAGGTGGGGTTACATGTCACGAAATAAATGCCCAATTTCGTGAGTGGGCCAATAGCAACTACTGGATGCAGTGGTGCAGGTGGTAATCTGGTTTTATGATCAAAAATCTGACAAGCGTGGCAACTTTTGATTGCAAGTATACAATCTTTGAATATGGTTGGCCAGAAGTTACTAGCTCGTAAGATTTTTTGTGCAGTTGCGTAACCAGATAAATGCCCCCCACAAGCACCTAAATGATATTCATTCAAAGCTTTTTCAGCCTCTTCATGTGTGAGGCACCTTCGTAAAACCGTATCGACACCATGACAGTAAAGTGTATCACCAACGATTAGATAATCTTTGGCTTGGTAACATCGCTATTTAGAGCGAGAGGTGTTAGGCCTAAAAGCTTGGGTCTAGAGATAGACCAGTATATCTCCATACCATGGATCACTTGACGATATCAGAAACAGAGACTCTTCCACGATTGATGCTTCTGATGTTAAATCGTTGGAGGACGAGGGAAGGTCGCAAAGTAACTTTGCAAAGACGAGAGATTTCTTTGATTTGGATTTGATGAATTCCATATCAAATTCCTGCAAGATGACTATCCATTTGGAATATTTTCCCCTCGGCAATTGACGTGACAGGATGTATGTCCTAGGGTTGCAATCCGACATAATGTTAGTTTTGCGAAGGAGAATATAATGTCGAAATATCTGTACTGCTTGGATGGCTACTAAAGCCAAATTTTCAACATAAGAGTACTTGCTTTCTGTATCATGAAGATTGCGACTTAAATAATATACAGGATTTTCATTTCCATCATCTTCTTGCACTAAAACCATACCGATGGTTGTATCTGCAACGTCAAGATACAGGTAATAGTCTTTTTGATAGTTGGGGGAAAACATTAATGATGTTTTTATCAGTGAATCTTTGAGAGCATTAAAGGAAGTTTGTGTAACCTGATCCCAATGGACGAGTACCCCTTTCTTCAAAAGACGTGTATAACCTTTAGCTAGCTCAGAATAATTTGGAATGAACCTCCTCAGAAAGTTTTCCTTCCCTTGAAGTCTTTGGACCTGTAATAGATTTGAAGGTGGAGGCATGTCAAATATTGCCTGAACCTTTATTGGATCGAGTTGAATTCCGTCTTTAGAAACTACAAAGCCAAGCAAAGGACCAGAGCCGACACAAAATACACATTTGTGTGGATTGAGTCTAATCTTGTAGTGTTGGCAATGCAAAAATATGGCTCTAAAATGTTGCGGATGATTAGTCCGTTTTAATGAATGAACAGGCAGATCGTCAAGATATGGTTGAACTATGTGTTTGATGTCATGGAAGGCATAAATCAAATTGCCCTCTGAAATGTCGCCGCTGCGTTCTTCAAACCGAAAGGTAATTTACGATATGCGAATGTGCCCCACAGACAGATAAATGCAATTTTTGATTGGTCATGTGGGCGAATATTGATTTGATTGTAGCTAGAAAATCCATCCATGAATGAAAAGATTTCACATCCGGCACATTCATCAATGATCTAGTCGATAAAGGGTGTAGGATAGTTGTCCTTCGGACATGCTTGATTTACATCCCTATAATCGATGCACACTCTAATGGTTCCTTGTTTTTTCATCACTGGAACAATATTTGATACCCAATCAGTGAGAGGTACAGGTAAATGAAGCTAGCACGCAAAAGTTTTTCGACTTCTTCTTTAATGGCAGCAGCTTTCTTTGGATCAACAGGTCGAAGCCGTTTTCGTACTGTTTTGACATCTGGGTACATCTTGATTTCATGTTCAACAATGTCGGAGTCAATGTCTAGCATTTCTTCATAAGACCATGCAAATACATCTCTGAATTCGTGAAAAAGAGCACAATAACTATCTAGTTCTGATGGAGAACAAGATTTGCCGACGTGAATATTTTCTACAACATTGGGTTTGGTCAAAATATTTATACAGATAGTTTTTTCAATGTTTGACAAATTTCATTCAGAATCGACTATATTTACAGAATTCAATAAAAAATCAACAATTGAAGGGTGATTGAGTTCTCTTGAATAATCTTCATTGTCATCTCGAAGGTGGGAACGATGATGATAATCTTCCCACGGAGTCTGTCCTGTCATCATTGATTGGATGATTCCTTCATTTGTAGAATGTATACGAGACCAAGGATCAGAATAGGTGCCATATTTTAAAGACCTATCTACCCAAACACTCGTTGAGTGCGGATTCGGGTTTTCCGCACAAGCCCAGTAGATTCATTGCTACAAAGATTTGATGGGGCTTGGTGGCAACACCTCGCGATGATCATCGCTCTCAAAATAGTTGGAACTCTTCTTAAACTCAAATGATGTAGAAGAGATCCTGTTTCAGGTTTCCACTATGGCCACTTCCGCGAAACCAGATGGAGATGGGAGGGAAAAAGTACCCATCAAGGAAGGATCTTTTAGGAAACATACTCCAACATTTTGAAGTGATTGTGAATTTCCATGTATCAATGGAATGCTTCCAGTAGCTTTTGAACTATTAGCAAAAAAGGCTAGTTGGTCGATGATTGTGATTCCACCTTTGAAGGGAAATGCAATCGTTTGAAAGTATGTGGACACAACCACAGCCATAGCATAAACACAAGGCCTTCCCAGTAAAATATTGTAATCAAGGAGTCCATCAACAACCTCGACTTGAATATCTACTATTTTTCCCCCTAGTTCTACTTGCAAGCTAGTTAAAATCTCGTATGGAGTGTACATTTTTCCATCGAAAGATCTTAGTGTTGTTGGTGATCGTGACAAGGGTGGCAAACCAAAAGTTTTCCAGCAACTCATTAACATAATACAGTTAGATGCCCCCTCATCAATAATGGTTCGATGAACATTTTTGTTGAGGGCTTTTACCTGTATAAGGAAAGCAAGTTGTGTCGGTAACTGTGGTGTATATCCTGTATGATTAAAGACCACAAGATTGGAATCCATAGGATCAATCCCACCTATCGTTGATAACAAAGCCTGCTTTTGGGAGGGACAATTTTGCAATACCTCAAGTGTCGACATAGTTGAAGGCGATTGAGCCAGATACTCCACTATATTATAATTTTGGGCTGCTTGAGCACGAGGATTAAATGTCGATTTATGTACAACTCCCTTTGGCAACTTAATTTTTAATTTAGGAATAATCGGTGGAACAACTTCTGGTGAAGTTGTGGTCAAAGTACTAGGTTGATCAGTAGCCTGGTTGTTTGACGACGATGGATTCCCATAATCTTTATTCCTTGTCGATATCAAAACATCATTTTGCTTATTCGTGATGGATAGCATAAGCACTTGGGATGTGGAAGCATTATCAGTGGCAACCATATGTGTTTCTAGGTTCGGCAAATGGATCTGTCAGCACCGTTGAGGTATTAGAAGCCTTTAACAATTTAGAAACCTCAGATCGATGTGGACAATCTCTCGTAAAATGCTTGTCATTACATATTAAACATGGATAACTAGGTTTCCTTGCCGCAGTAGGGTTTTCAGATGATTTTTAAGGAGTGGAATTCTCTTGTTTCTTATTCTTCCCTTTATTCTTGCCTCTTGGTTGCTTTGGATTTTTTCCCTTGTCAGATGACATGGCATTAATCTCAGAGGCAAGAGTATTTTCAAATGAATTTTCATTTTGACTGGAAATAGCAAGATCTTGACTAGATGGTCCTCTCGCCATTTGTGTGCTCGAGGAACCGATCATGCCGTCGCCGGCATGAGAGTCCCTACTCGATTTTGGAGGGGGTGGAACGGTAAAAGCTGGTCTAGGAGTGTCAGAAATCTTATCATAGAGCGTGCTTGATTGTGTATAAATCAGATCTAAATATTGGGCATGAGCAATGACTTGCTCTTCTGTGACAACTCCTCCTTTCGCCACATCCTCAGTGATAGATGGCAATAAGGACTTAATAAACCACTCAGCTAAAAGTTGATCGGGAACATACATCTTTACCATTCAACGACGACGCCGCCACTCATGAATATGATCAGATATGTGAGTGGAGGTAGTCTGTTTAAAGTTGGTAAGAAGTTCTATTCTAGTTTCGTACTTGATAGGTAGATGAAAGTGGGTTAGAAAGGTAATGGCAAGAATGGTGAAGTTATCAAAAGAAGCTCTAGGCAATTCAATATACCATTTTGTTGCTATACCAGTAAATGTTCTCTGGAAAAGACGAAGTCTAATCGAATCATCATTCAGGGTGTTAGATGAACACCATAAATGAAAAGTCATTACGTGATTCGAAGGGTCTTCTCCTAGATTTCCATTGAACTTTGGAATGTCAAATGGGAGTTTATGTGGAATTTTCGGCCACCAAGGGGCGTACGCAATTGGATCATTTGTAATTCGGTTCAAATCTGGTAGTTCTAGAGTCGCTACAAACGACAATTGTTGATTCAGGTTAGGTGGAGCATACCCAGGATAAGATGGAATCACCTGAGCAATAGGTCTTTGCATATCAGCATAGGGCATCTGTGCCAGGTAACCTTGATAAGGTTGTTGGACATAACCAGTATAGGGAGGTTGTTGATAACAGGTTTGGAAACGCGGTTGTCCATAACCTGCAAAGCCTTGTTGTCCAGGACCTCGGTAGGCTTAATATTGACCAAATCCAGTTTGAGCTTGTGAACTAAGTCCAAACTGGGGTTGGGTTTGCTGGAATTGAGGTTGTTGATATTGCGACATCCATGGTTGTTGGACCATTTGCTGCTCCCTAGTACCAGAAGATTGACCAAGTTGCGGATTAACTATACCCATTTGTGCCTGAGTCGTTCCGGATAAAGGAGCACTAACCTGAGATTGCGGTTGAGCCCCAAAAATAGGTGGCTGTTGTATAACAACCTAAGAAACTGGAGCCTTTTGCCTTGAAACCTAAGGTTGTGAGGTAGAAGGAACAGGTTGAGGTTGAGACACAACAAGTTGCACTTGTGACTGCGGCACAGTCATAACAGTAGGTGTAGTGGGAATATTCAACACAGTTTGGATTGGTTGTGTTAGATATACAACCCTTGGTTGATCTGGTAGTATCGGTATCCAACCACTAGATGTAATTCCATTTTGACCTGAATAATGTGGGAAACTCTCATATGGTCCCCCCGAAAAAGGAGGAAATGGTGAATAAGCGTACTGCTCTCCATATGGAGGCAGTCCAGTGTTTAAAGGATATATCGATCTTTGATAATTGGTTTGCCCAAATTGATACTGATATGTAGGATCAAATTATTGAGTTTCCATGTGAGAAAAACCAGATGGGATTCCGGATGAGTAAATGGGAGTAGACCATGGTGCCGAAGCAACCCCTAAGTGAGTTCCAGCTAGTGATTGGTAACCAACCAGAACGGATGATGCACCATATAGAAGTGACTAAGGTGTACCAATAAACATTGAAGGAGTAGCAGTAGAAGATTCTACCACAGCTGCATCAAATGATACATTCCTAGATGTTGATGGTTGTTTAGACATGGTTAACTTATCCAAAATCTCTCCTAACGATTCGACAGGAACTCACGATGAAGCAGGATTAAAGGAAGCAAACTAAGGAGTAGCAAGATACAAATTAATCCCAGTTCCAAAATGAGTTGGGGTGTCAGATGGAGTATCCTCTACTATCTCCTCTATAACAATCAGACCAGGTGGAAAAGGTTGACCATCATGTCCGTAAAATATTTCTGGAGCCGAAGAAGGTGTAGTTTTTGCAGTGACAGTTGCTGGAGGGGTGACAACTTCTGAATACTGAAATTCAAAGTCCAAATGTTCAGGTAAATGAACTTCAATCTCAAAGGGAGGTTCTTGAACAACTCCTGATTCAAATGTAACCTCGGTTTGAATTGGGATGGGGTTCCATACCAACTCTAGATGGAGTTGTTTTAGGTTCAGAAGTATGTACCGTTACACTAGGATCAATTCTAATGTCCTCTGGTAATTGTGAAACTTCCTCTTTAAAGGTGGATGTACCAAAAATAATTGGAGTTACTCGAGTCTCTAACGATGTTGAAATGAATGTTCCAAATAACCCAGATGAACCAGACTCAGTTAAACGAGACCGTTTTGTCCAAATTGGTTTCGCTTCCAGAGGCAAAGACGGTTGACTCGCTAATCTCCACGAATGACAAGGTTTTGATTGACTTTCTTCTACGATTGTGGATACTTGAAAATCAACTAAAGGAAAATGATGTTATTTTGTGGCAATTTATTTTAACGACACTTGGACACAACTTTGCTTTTTCAGTTTTAAAGAGTCGATAAAAAACTAAAGATGACTCTAGTCGCCTTTAATTTTTAATGAGCCTGAAAGGATAAGTGCTCAGATGAACCTTTTCTTTTAGAGAGTTGAAAAGGAACGAAAGTGACTACTCTGGAGAATCTAAACAAAAAGGTTTACCAAACCAATCGCAAAACTGCAATATACACCTTGGTGATAAATTAAAAAGAAATTACCAAGGACTTATGTACGACAGTTAATCTTCCCGAATGTTGTGTTCAGTGCACTGCGATCAATAAGGTGGCAGACTCGGTTTTCTATGGATAAAGGATTTAAGCATATTGTGGTCTCCAAATATATACGTGACGGTATGGGGAGCACAAGTCCGTGCTAGCACTTGTCGTATCAAAGAGGAGGAATCACCCAACCTTCAATGAAAATGATAGCCACTAGTTTTAACGACACCAGAACACGTCTCTAGCCTAGACCTCTAAATATGTTGCGTTAAATTCCAAAGCGTTGTTAACTTCATTGAAGTTCATTTTTAAATTTGATATTCCTTAAAAGTTTGCCTTTGATGGTTCACCGCATGATGTATGATCTGAAATTCCTAAAGATGAAATCTACAATGATAAACAATCTTTTCATATATTTGACCAATGAAAATCCTAACTACAAAGGATAGAGCATAGAAGCGCTTTTAAAGCAAACAACAAAGAGCACTAACTAACGCAATCTCCCTAATCATCTTTTTGCACACAAACCAAAATGCCAAATGCAAATTCATGTATTTTTTTTCAGCTCTCCTTAATGTGAATGATTCAAAAAGGAAAACTAAATACAACAATGACTCAAAATGTTTCACTCAAAATGACAATTTTCGACAATTTTTCTTCAAAGAGGGAAAGGAAGACTGAAAATGACACTTTCAAACTTGAAGAAATATCTTTTTGACACTTTGAACAAACTCAAATCAAATCAAATGCATCAAAATAGTTTAATCGATAGGCTATGAAGGATGATTTTGTGACACTTCACTTTTTCGACGAAAATGGAAGACTTTACGACACTTTTTCTATCGAAAGTGACAAATCGACTATCACTAATTTTGACAAAGGATTGTAAATGAAAGACAAACACACAAAAACATTCACCAATCCTAATGTAAATAGAGGCTTATCTAAGTGATGTAAGTTGGCTTCACTAATGAGGTATTGTTCAAATTCAACAAACAACCAAACAAGTCCGAAAACTAGTCAAAAACCCTTGACTCCTAGATGGGAAATTGAGTTCAGTCAATCATCACACTTGGCCTTTGTAGACAGTTAGATGCATTGCACTTTGCACACTCGGGAGGTAAGATGCATATTAAGTCACAGTGAAAGACAGTGTGATGGTCAGGGAGCGCTTCTAAGAATGGTTTTGGCTCAAATTTGCAGCAGTTTTCAGTGGTTCAAGCCTGGTTTTGATGAACAATGATAAGCAAAGTATAATGGAATGTCCTAAGAGGTTACTGAGCTACCAAAAGGGCATCCATATGTGTTTTCAAGTCAAATTTTTAATTCATAAACTAAACCAGAGATTGACTGAAGCAACATTTATCTACTACGCAATTGCATAACAAGAATGGTTCGAAAGCTTCCTGGCTGGCTTCAGAGTCTGTCTATAGTTTATATAATTCAACATAGAACAACCAATAGCAACAAACAATCATCTGGTTTCCCCAGCGGAGTCGCCAATTTGTTTCTCGGAAAATTAGTGTCTTGTCGAACAACTAACCCTCTAGGTTTGGTAGCTAACCTAGAAACAACAGTTTAAAGCAATTCAATGATCTCTCCTATGAGTGATCGATAAGAGAAAGATTGTAGAGGACCAACCTAGAACTTTTGCTTGATTCCTCACTTGATCTCCCTCTCCTTTGGCTGATCTCGTAACTCCTCCCTGTACTTAACACGCTTGGAGAGTACCTACATAGCTACAACAACAAATACCTGTCAAAGCATCGTGATCTATCACAACATAAACATTATAGAATCATATATATAACGAACAAATGAAAGCATTTACAGTTACTATAACCAATTGGGAAAAATCTCAAAGAACTTTATTAATAATAAGGAGAATTACAACCCAGTTGTCTGATCCAGTGCCATCCTCCCAGCTTCAATCCTTCTTCACCTCATGAATTAGCAAGAACACACCAACAATAATACAATACTCTCTCCTCAATACTGAAACTAGCAGCACTTCCTTACAATTCACAACAATTCAGCCTTCTGATCTCTTGGATGGGAGATTCTTTTATAGATGATTGCAAGAGGGCGAGTCATCAATGGGGATGATGAATGCCATTCCATTTGTTAAAATTAGTTCCACAAGAGAGGGGAATTGGAGATGGTTTCCTAGTTCCCTTAGTCATCTTTGGGTGAGTTCAGAGAGGCAAGTGGCACAAGAGAAGTTTCTGGACGACTCCATGAGCAGCCAACTAACAAAATGTCCCGGAAATATGTCCATCCTCACCCATCACACTTACTAAAGGGCCAAACTACGATGCATATTGTTTTGACAGTGTAGCAGGTGAGATGCATCTCACCCTAACACAGGGCTTTCAGATATGGTTCAATTTAGGCACTTTCTGGGTGATTTCTGAGATGAAACTTTTGCGGAATGAAGCATTCATATGACTTAGTTCTTTTAGGGCATAAAGCAACCATTTTAGGGGTTGATGAACCCTAATACATCGACATGTAAGCTTCAGGTTGATGTGCCCAAATATGTCTATAATAGGGTGGCATTAGGAGGGTTCTGGTATACTTGCTTGAAGTGTGAGGTGGCCAATGAGGCCGCCTGGGGGAAATTTTCAACCACATCTCCATGTTCATTAATTAGGTTCCAGGTGGTGTTATAAGCCCTTCTTCCATTTGCGAATTTATGGATAAACTTTGTATTATCATCCCCTTCTCTCAGTTAGATAGCCTGACTTCTCAATCACCATGTTTCCTCCTTGTCCTTGAGGATTTTCCCTCTTATAGCTATTTTCTCCATAAGCTTGTCCCTGAGCTCGGGCGAAAGGAAGGTGTCTTTGCTATTTTCCTCAAGGATGGCTATCTCATTCTCAATTTCGATCACCCAATGTTCTTCTTCACACCTCTTATTGTTAACCCAAATCTTGGAAGTTTTCTTTAATTCCTTTAGGTTGGCCACAAATCCTTCAATGATGTGTCTGTTCCTATCCAGAGGGTGGGTCTTCCAAAAGTCTGTCACAAGACAGGTGTAAGAGATATCATTCAACCATGAGGAGTGAATTTGAAGGGGGCTCTAGATTTGTTGATGTTACCACAAATTTCCATATGAATAGGCAAATAATCTGAGAGCCCCCCGGATCCCACCCATTGGCGATAAGTTCACCCTTGCTCCAATAGGTGTTCCTTGATGAGGAAACAATCAAGTCTCCTTGCAAGACTGGCCTCCCCAATTCGTTTGTTGCTCCAAGTTGGGGTTAGTTTTGCCACTGGAATTTAAATGAGCTGACGAGAGTCAAGGATCTGCTCAAAAAATCCCGCTAGGGGATTGGCTTGTGCCTGAAGACCCCTGGATTCAGAGAAACCTAGGGAAAAGTTAAGATCTTCCCCTATGATAAGATTGTCTGCCTGTATAATGTTGGTTCCGAGCAGCCTTTCCCAGAAGATCTCTCTATGGTGGTAGGGTCCATATATGTTCAACAATCTAATCTCCGATCCTAGCTCTGCTGAGTAGATGTCAGCCCCTAAGAACCTTATGCCTCCCCAGGCTCCCAGCAGTTTAATAGAGCAAGGGTTGTAGCCTAGAGCTATGCCTCCTGATCGACCATTTACATCCAAGGCATAGAAATGCCAACCAGGGAGCATGGACTCCAGAAGAGGTGTTATGATGGCTGTTGTACCCAAGGTTTCTTGAAGAAGAACTAAATCAACAGGCTCCTTTCGAAGGAGTCTCCTCAGCGCTAGTTTTTTGTCGGTACTAGCTATCCCTTTATAATTGAAGGAGATGGCCTTCATGGGGGGAACACCGGAGGAGGGCTCTGTGCTCTAAGGACCCTATCTAGTGAAAGCTATTTTCCAGAAACAACCTCTAACCCCACCTTTTGTTTTGCTCTGGTAAGAGAGGACGGTCTACCCCAAGTGGGCTTCAGGACAGAGGGGAATGGAGAGATGCATAGGCCAATGGCATCCGTCATAGTTGCTTGGGTGTGGGAGCGGAGATGGTAGCGATGAAGTTCAGGGGCAGTCCCAAGGATGGGGATCTCTTGTGCTGGGGGAAAGAACGAAGGCTCAACAATGGGTTGGGGGTCCAACTAAGAGATGAGGGGACCAATCCTGTGGGTTGTGCAGGGGGTAGAAATAGCCCTAGATTGTAGTGGACTAGATGATAGAGCAAATGAAAATTTAATGGAAGCAGAGAGTAAGGGAGAACAGGACATACCCGAGGAGAGCGCTCCGCCAGTGGCTGCCTTGGACCTGGTGAGTGGTGGTGAAGGTGGTCGAAGGGGTATAGTCCCTTGCTTCTTCGTCATCTCTGGGTTAGGTCTGGATTCATCCAGCTTAGTGACATTCATGTCGGCTTCATCTAATTATTCCTTCCACATTTGTGTTCCCTTGGCAGTTGTGGCCTTCCCTCTGGACCCAGATTTATTTTTTGCAAGGAGAGGGCAGTCCTTGTAGAGACGTTTGACTTTATGACATTGTCTATAGTGGAAGCGAACCCCTTCATAGTCCAGGATCTGCATCTGATCATAGTTCCTCTAGCGAAGGGTAACTTTTTCTTGTAAGCCTCCTCGGATATCAAGGTGCACCAACAGTCTCGCATAGGCCATAACACCAGTAGAAAGGTAGGATCTATTATAATCCAGGTAAGTTCCTAAGGTGTTGCCAATTCTTTTAAAGATTTCCTCAGTCCAGAAATGCAAGGGCAGACCAGGTAGGCTAACCCAGATTGGCCCTGCCCCGAGCTATTCTCTGTCAGGGTCGAAGAGTGGGCTCCATATCCTTAGCATGACCAGAATTTGTTCAATGTGCCAGTAGGATGACAGAACCCAATTTGTGTGGTCGGCTTGGGCAAATTTGAGGGCAAACTAACCTTGAACAAAAGTTTGTACAATAGGTAGATCTTCCAAATGATGGCCCCATACTTCAGCTACCCATTGCTTCAGTCTGTCTGTGGAATAGATCCTTCCGACTCTGCCTACCAAGACCGTCGCTGCCATGTCCATAGTGTCCTGCCACCGAAAATCCTCTTCCTAGTCAATGAAAATGTCCTGTGGTTTCGGCTTTACATAGCTTTGCTTCTTTCCCCAGGTCTCCATAGTCTCCACTTGCTCAGGGTGCTCTTCAGGGTGAGGGTTTGGAGGATGAAAGATAGGGTTAGGGTTAGGGTTTGGAGGCAATTGTTTCGAGTAGGCATCTGGGAGGGGGGAATGGCAGTGTAGCTTCCAGACAGTTGTGCTTGATCTAGGGGAGGGAAGGAGTGCGAAGGGGGGGCTTCACTGAGTGAGGAACGAGGAGGGTAGAGTAGAGCCTCAGGGGGGATGGAGGGAGGTTAGGCTAGAGGAATCAGTCGCTCATATAGATGCGGAGGGGCCGGGGTCAGTGAGATGGGAGTGTTAGCGCTTGAAATTTCACCTTAGGCTGAGAAAGGCAAACCTCAAGGCAACATCAAACCATTTAGCATCGTAGCTAGCCCTACGGGGCAGGAGAAGGCTCTCTTCGGTCTATCTCGGTAAATCTTCAATTAGGGAGATGACCAACAAGGTAACACTGATATTAGGCTAGTAAACTGATCAAAAGGGGTTTTTAATTAAATGACGAAGTTTTTCCGGGCTGCATGGGCAAAATCACAGCTTGAAACAGGGAAATATAATGAACAACACAGGTTATCGACTAAGGCAAGGTAGGCAAGAAATTTAGCATAAAATCTAGATTTAAATGGGATGACAAGACTGGTGAGGAGCTGACAAGGGCATAGGAGATGAATCCTTGTCAAACAGAGGAAAACATTAAACATGAACAAACTTATAGGCAGAGCATGGCAGGCATGAATTCTTACCTAAACACTTCATTTGTTTAGTTAGAAATGATCATGTAGTGAAATGAAACATAACAGATTACATATGAAACAAGAGAAAAACATATGCTAAATTATCATACCACAGGGATCTCAGAAGTCAGAGTTGTGAAACTTTCATTAAAAATCCCTCTGTCAAAGACTGTACATTGGAAGCTCTGTTCTCCAGCACTCTCAGCACTCAAAAAAAACTCTCCCCTCCTCTTCTCTACAAAAAATTATTTTTATAAACTATCCTAAAACAAAAACAACAGATCGACCCAGAATCCGGGCGTTGTTTGAACAATTACAATAAATTAGAAATGGGTGTTTCATCTAAGCTAAACATAGAACAACCTTTCCCTAAAATCCCCTGATGGCTTGACATATGGAGTGCTGATCCTTTTGAATCGGGACTGAGGATAAAAGTAGGCGAATTGACCCCGTTTTCTGCTGTAATAGATGTCTTAAAATACTATGATACAGTTGAGTTCGGGGGCAAAACAATACGATCTAAAATAAATGGGAAAAGACTGCTCTTTCTGTTTTGAGCTAAGTATTTATTTAGCCAAGTCATGATGTTGAATGCCTCTTCAGCGTCTTTGTCTTCCTCAAGAGAATCGGGATGATGAGCAAAACCATGGCCTTTATGATGTCATTGCAATGCCATAAATGGTTCCTGTCCAGATTTTATGCTGCATATTTTCCTTAGATGAAACGAACGCCTTAAATATTGCAACAACTGCCACGTTACTAATATCTTTAATTCATATGCAAACGGTTCATCTTCTCTCCTTGGACTAATAAACAGGAAGGATCACTGGTGGTATGGAAAAGGACACCTTGCTGTCTCCCAGTAAGAATTAATCTCCATTTTCTGCTTCCCTAAAATATTGAAACAAACAAGGCCTGAAGACAGACAAAATGTTGGATCCAAGACTTTCCAACTGGTACAAGTACAAATATGCTCTCCGCCCAGAGGGGTTCGGCCTCTGAAAACAAGAGAACCAAATGCCTAACATTCACACGAAAAAACAGAATTTTATGAGAAGAGCCAGGCACCTATGCACAATAAATGAGCTTACAACTGGTATCGTCCATTTGTCAGATGTAGCCATTATATGAGACTGCAAATTGAGAGCTACAAAGAAAGCCGATGCTAAGCCCGCAAGTGAAATGACGATCCACCTTAAAATCTCTGTTGGTATTATTAAGAGGAACAAAGCTGGAACGAAGATGAACAGAGAATAGCCATACAGACACCATATTTCCACTAAGCTCAAAGATATGCCCAAGTACTGAAGTAGGAAGTAACATCCAAGCGGTACCAGACATATATACGCATAGAATATGGCTGCAACCCAGTTCACATAGTTGATATCATAAACCCACTCAATAGCAGTGCTACTTGGTTCAAAAGATAAATAGGCCACAAAATTTCCAAGAACTGTTGCCAAAAAGACGAGAGTTGTGGAAATCCAGACAGGTCCATACATATCAGGATTACCGGCAATCGTTTTAATGAAGTCTCCTTTGTGTGGATACAGTGAACCAATAATTCTTTCAACCACAACGTATGTGTCCACATTGAAGTAAGGCCTGTATGTTGCAATGCTAAAAACACCCTTCCATCCATTTGATGGTTGTGCATTATGTTCACCACCTACATTAGGCAGAGCAGATGGACCATCCACATTAGGTGTAGGTTGATATCCCCACATTCTGCCTTGAACATTGCTCGGTGGAAATGTCTGTAAGTTTGCTTCTCCGGATTCCGAGGCTCTCGGAACACCGTCCACGGCAGCAAGGGTATATGAGGCTATGAATATTTGATCAAGATCTGGACCTGTAACATCAATTTTCCAGCATTAATTGAAT
The DNA here is from genome assembly GCA_000404065.3 of Pinus taeda. Classification (NCBI taxonomy): domain Eukaryota; kingdom Viridiplantae; phylum Streptophyta; class Pinopsida; order Pinales; family Pinaceae; genus Pinus; species Pinus taeda. Next base: position 40,811 of record APFE031246827.1, on the reverse strand, counting down.
TCTCTTTCCCTAGCTTCAGTGACCTGCACAATGCATCCTCTGAGTTCCTTTTTCAACTTCCAACATTGCCTTTTCCTTCTTGTAGGCAGGAATCTGTTGAGGAGGCCACTCTCACACATTACAAAAGCTAGTGCCGCATATTATAAAATCTTCTAAATCATGGCACACTATATAGTATATTTCAGATCAAGAAAATTACAGGCATCACTATCTAAACTATACATCAGCAGATGAGCATGAAAGGGAGGATAAATATTCCATTGCAGCAATCCCATCTCTCCCAGTCAAATAAATATTGCAAATCTTCTGAAGTTACTGTTATCACCAAAAGATAAAAATCTGGAGAGAAAATTTGTGTATAACCAAAAGCGATTATATTTATAATACATTTGAGTGGTTTGAGATTGTATGATGGTGCTTCCATCGAAACTCCAAATTATCACCTAAAGCCTGGAATATCAACTCTACGAAATGATTCAGCTGCAAGTATTATTAGTTGATCCTGTATATTGAAAAAGTGTTTTCCCTCTTCATAACTGTTTCCAAATGCTCTGTGAGCAAGAACATCTGCTGTTAGATTGCGGAACTCCTTGAGCATTTCAACTTCTGCTTCACTAGACAACACCAATTTGCTCCATTCCTCCAACATAGTGGCAGTATGTTCCACAATTGTTGGAATCAAACCCTGTCGAAGAAGTAGCACTGCACCAGCTGAAATGTTCCTTGCATTTGTTCATCTGAAAAGAAATTGAAGACATCTTGTATGGCAGTTGCTTTAATATCAGTTCCCACACTCTTAGTGATATATCGTGAGAAATACTTCAAAAGATAGGTCAAAATAATGTCCATTTTCCACTTGGGTTCTGTCAATGCCTGAAGAAATGGACCAATCCACTCCTTCTTGTAAAATAATTTATTTATGACCATTTCCAAAACAGGTGTTCGGGATCTCCAGTGAGATTTCTCCAAATAGTTTTTTTGCCTCTGAGTGCTGTTGATGTTTTGAATTTTGCTTGTGCAGGAATAGGAGTTTGAAGTCGCTGCTGCCTTTTGAAGAGCTGGAGATAAATTGCATAATCTGAAACAACACATTAATGATTTCTTCTTCAAAACAGGGTTTTGAAGAAGAATCAATCTCTGACATGAGAAGGAGTCTAACACCGGCTCCACTTGGGATGGCAGCTGCCGCTCCGTGGAGGTGCCAAGAACCGCGGAACTTTAGAAGAGCAGATAGTTCCTCCACCCATTGGGCAATGGAGTCATCATCAACACAACTCTTGACTTATTTTCAAACTGAAACTGAACTCAAACAATCTTCAAGCAAACTAAAACAAGATGCTGCCCTTATGGCTGCTTATTTATTTACAAAAACTACTCTAATCTGCTGTACAAACAATAGATCAGGTAATACTAAAATGCCAGATTAACCATTCAAGTAGACCTGAAAATGATGTCGCTTGAGAATGCTTCCGCCAAGACACAGATGTGATTGCTGGCAGCCCTTCATGTAAGTAATGCCTCTGGTCAAGTACAAGACAGTCTGATCTGTCAATCAAACTGAAAAACATGTCCATGTATGCCGCAATAGGATCACGGAAGCCAGTCTCTGTTGGCTGCCCCAATTCTGCAACACATACTTCCAGCTGCACATTGTCAATGTAAACCTCTATAAGCAAGTCTATGACTTCTTGTTTCGAAAGAGGAAGGATTTCCAAGAACTTTTTAGGGTCTTGGAAATCGTATGACTGAATCTGCTCGTCTAACCATTGAATCTCCTCTTCAATTCTTTCAACAAATAACTCATAGCCACTAGTTTTGAAGACCTTTAAAGATTTGAAGCATTGAAACAAGGCACTGAAAACATCTTCATCAAATTTAGTATTTGCTAACAAATTTCTTATTTCTTCTACAGCTTCACACATGGCAGGGTTTGCCACATACCCTTCCATTGCATGAATGGATCAGCAAGCACTGGAGTGTCTGGATCGAATTGGAGTTGCCAGGTGAATGGTTCAGCCTGCAAATAAATTTGACTGTTGTCCACCATCAGCATCAAATCTACACCTTGATTGCATGTACTGGGACGAGACAATCAACAAGTCGAATGTTCTCCCCAGTATGGTCGCTAGTATGTTTGCGCTTGAAATTTCACCTCAGGCTGAAGAAGGCAAACCTCAAGGCAACATCAAACCTTTTAGCCTCGTAGCTAGCCCTACGGGGTAGGAGAAGGCTCTCTCCGGTCTATCTCG